>PVKU01003451.1:0-178547 GCA_004027475.1 Anoura caudifer | reverse complement strand
AGCAACCTAGGTGCCCATCAGTAAATGAATGGATCAAGAAACTATGGTACATTTACACAATGGAATTCTATGCAGCAGAGAGAAAGAAGGAGCTCCTACCCTTCACGACAGCATGGATGGAACTGGAGAGCATTATGCTAAGCGAAATAAGACAGGTGGTGAAAGACAAATACCATATGATCTCACCTTTAACAGGAACCTAATCAACAAAACAAACAAACAAGCAAAATGTAACCAAAGACACTGAAATTGAGAACAGGCTGACAGTCACCAGAGGGGTGAGGGGAAGGAATTGCAGGGGAAATGGGGAAGGGTTTAGAGCAACAAGTATAAAGGACACATGGACAAAAACTAGCAGGGAAGGAAATGGAAGGGAGGTTGGGAGGGCTGGGGCAGTGGGCTGGGATGGGAATAAAAGACAGAAAACTGTACAAGAACAACAATTAAAATAAAAAATATTAAAAAAATGAATTATTGTTTGCTATAGATAGTGATGGTATTTGCATAATAATAATAATTTGATAGCTTTTCTTCTGCATTTCACAGAAATGAAGTTCAGAAAAGGGAACTAATGTAGGCTTTATTTTAAATTAAACAATAATATATGCAATGTTTGGAGCATAGGTCTAGTATATATTAAGTATTCAAGGAAACTCTTTTTATTAGACATGCACATTATTGTTGTATTCATAGTTCAGAATCACTAAGCCCTTTATAATACAATATCATTTTACCACTATATAAAATTCCAAAACTTATTTTCCTATTCATCATTTTCTTTATCTTATTTTTATTTTCTCTCATCTAAAAGTAGCTTATGGAGCAAGAAGAATCTATAGTAGAAAGAGGATGAATCATATTGCAAAAGTAATTTATTTTTCATTGGATATTTTGATCTAGCGGATATCACAGGGTTACTAATCATTATAGGACTTCCTGACCCTTGTTAGACTGGTAGGCTTAAGTTAGAGCTCATAAAATTTGTCATTACATTTTGAAATTCCCATTGTTAGATCAGATCAATGAGGATTGTCATCTCACAGTAGCTCTGTATAGAGCTTTTTAAGTCTACTGTTTCAGGGAAACAATTCAGAAGCACCAAAATCTTTATTTTTTATGTCTCAGCTTGCTCAATCTTTCTCTTTTTACAACCAGGTAACACAGTGTTCCATAATCACCTACAATTACATTTCAAATACTTTAAAATAAAAATAGTAGTATAGTGAATGAAAACATTGGTACTGCCAACAAAAAGAGGAGTATAAACAGAGTGTAAGCATTAATATTTAGTAAAAGACATTATACTATAAAAAGCACATGCTAAAGACATTGGTTATTCTCCTGATTCTAAGAGTGAATGTTGTATACTATTCATTTTTAGATTGGCATCATTAGTATCAGTGGCTTAACCGTGAATTTTAAATAAAATCATAAAGGTAATTCAGTCATAAAATATAATATATAATTTCCAAAATATGAAGAAAAAATTTTGCCTTCTATGAATTTCCTAGGGAAAAAAAAAAAAACATCCAAAGGGAATAAAACCCAAACAACATCGTCTAAATCTTGTCTATTAAAGGTTTTTTTGTTTTTTGTTTTTTCTTTAAGGCCTGGAATTTATCCTCCCCACATCTTACTCTTCAGTCTTAGATGTAGGAGTCTCTTGACTCTGAAATGAGTCTAGGCAGGAAAATAAATAAATTTACTTTTAGGACATTCTGAAGTTTTTTAGTCCCATTAGATTTCCAGTCAGTTTACACCGAACAAAGGAAAGCTGCAATCCATTCATGGGGTATTTCTTCCATTTAATTACAAATCATCACATGCTATTTGTGTTGCTTTTCTTTCCATTCTAGCACATTGGAAAGCTTGACTTTTATTTCCAATAAGTGTGCTTCTGGTTGCTGAATTTGACAGTTGGTCACTTCGTTCACTCTATTAGTTTCTTAGGATGATCGTAACAAAGTAACCACAAACTGGGTGGCTTAAAACAACTGAAATGTATTGTCTCACAGTTCTGGGGGCCAGAAATCTAACTCAGCATGTGGTGGGACCATGGGTCCCCCTGCCAGCTCTAGACAGTGACCCATTCCATGCCTCTCTCCTGCCTTCTGAAGCCCCGAAGTTCCTTGGCCTGTAGATACCATATTTTTAGGACTATAAGATAAACCGGACCATAAGATGCACCTAGGTTTTAGAGGAAGAAAATAGGAAAAAAAATTGAAGCAAAAAAATGTGGTAAAGTGTTTAATAACATAAATAACATAGGCCACTGCCCCCCACCCCACAGCAAGCAAGGTAAGCTACATTCGGACTATAAGATGCACCCTCCTTTCCCTCCCAAATTTGGCAGGGGAAAGGTGCATTTTATAGTCCGAAAAATACAGCAGATGCCTCCAACGTTCTGTCTTCCTTGATATTCCCTCTCTTTATGTCTCCCTATTATTTCTGTATCGGTCTCTGTGCACAACTTTCCCTTTCTGTAAGAACATCACTCATATTGGAGTAGAGCCCGTCTGAACGGCGTCATTTTAACTTGATTTTATCTGTAAAGATCCCATTCCCAAATAAGGTCACATTCCATTGTACTGAGGAGGTGAGGATTTCAACATCTCTGTCTTCAGAAGATACATTTCAAGTCCTATCCTCATTCATCAGAATACCGAAATATCACACATAAAACTTGAACAGTAGAGAACAGAACATATACAGATACCATGGGGTAGGTTAGTTCCTAAAGCAGAAAAGAGTAAGAGCGGGATATGCTTTACCTCCCTGCGGAGTACAAAGCATTGAGGGAAAATACCAAAAATGTGTAATTAAATTTAACTTTTTCTTTCTTTCTTTATATAGCTGGGCTTTTTAAAAATTTTTTTAAAGATTTTATTTATTTATTTTTAGAGAGAGGGAGAGGGAGGGAGAAACGGAGGGAGGGAAGCATTAATGTTTGGTTGCCTCTCAGGTGTCCCCCCCCCCCCGGGGACCTGGCCTGCAACCCAGGCATGTGCCCTGACTGGGAATAGAACCAGCAACCCTTTGGTTTGCAGCCTGCACTCAATCCACTGAGCTGTGCCAACCAGAGCTAAATTTAACTTTTTCTGTGAAAACCAATAGAGTGGGATAGAAACATCATACTAATATCCTCAATTTAGTATTTGAATGCTATTTACCTCTTTACTTTAGTTAGGCTTTTTTAACCCACAAAATGATTTTGTTTTACCTGTCTCACTGCTGCAGTTCCAGTTTTTAGCACATAATATGTATTCAATAAACAGTTGCTAGTTATTGGATGAATCTGAATGTCTAAATGATGGGCCTTAGTGACTTTTAAAAATATTTTATATACTTTAGTATGTGTATCTATTCTTTTAACTGAAGATATAACATATAGTTAAATTATGGATTTTTGCATGTAGAAAGATGCTTTCAAAATATTGTCATTAACCTCTTCAACATGGCATGCATTTGAAAGAAAATTACAATGTTGACAATTAATATTTCTGGACTGTGATTGTGAAGTACACTTACCTGATTAAAAAATCATCTTTTTATCAAAAGAGCATAAAAATCTTATTTATAAAATAAAAAGTTAGACTTCCAGCCAAGATGGAGGTGTAGGTGGACACACTGTGCCTCTTCTCACAACCAAAATTAAGGACAACAAAGATTTAGAAACAAGAAAATAACCAGAACTCACAGAAAATTGAACTGTTTGGAAGTCCAACAACCATTCATCCAGACCAGTAAGAGGGGCGGAGTCGCAGCAGGAAAAAGTGGAGGTGCGGACCAGGCACACAGGCAGCAGCGGCTGGCAGATCCCAGGTGCACAGCCAGCGGCTAGCAGACCCCAGGCACAGGGTAGCAACTGTGCAGACCCAGTGAGGCCGTGCAAGGTGCCTGGCTGACCAGGTGGTCCCATATTCACGCGCAGATAATCCAGGTGAAGGGGAAGCAGCAGAAGGGACTAGAATCCGAGAGTGAGCAGAGCAACCACCATTGTTTCCTCTAGGACCCCGCCCCCACAAAAGTGTCACTACCCAGCAACTGGGCTGCCGCCCTGGGGGGCTCCACCCCTCACTACGTAACAGCTGTGACTAGGCCCCCCCCCAAAAAAAACCCCAACAAACAGAAATAAAAATGGCTCAAACCGGAGAAAAAATCAAAGCCCCAGAGCCAATTTATCTAAGTGATGAAGAGATAGCCAACCTATCAGATGCACAATTCAAAGCCCTGGTGATCAGGATGCTCACAGAATTGGTTGATTTTGCTCACAAATTAAATGAAAAAATGAAGGCTACAATAAGTGAAATGAAGAAAAATGCACAGGGAACCAATAGAGATGGGAGGAAAACTGGGACTCAAATCAATGGAGTTGACCAGAAGGAAGAAAGAAACAACCGAACAGAAAACAAGGAAGAAACAAGAATTCAAAACAATGAGGAGAGGCTTAGGAACCTCCGGGACATCTTTAAACATCCCAACATCTGAATTATAGGGGTACCAGAAGGGGAAGAAGAAGAGCAACAAGTGGAAAACTTATTTGAACAAATAATAAAGGAGAACTTCCCCAATCTGCCAAAGGAAATAGACTTCCAGGAAGTCCAGGAAGCTCAGAGAGTCTCAAAGAAGTTGGACCCAAGGAAGAACACACCAAGGCACATCATAATTACATTAGCCAAGATTCAAATGAAAGAGAGAATTCTAGAAGCAGCAAGGGATAAAGGCAGAGTCACCTACAAAGGAGTTCCCATCAGACTGTCAGCTGATTTCTCAAAAGAGACCTTACAGGCAAGAAGGGGCTGGAAAGAGGTATTCCAAGTCATGAAAGTCAAGAACCTACATCCAAGATAGCTCTATCCAGCAAAGCTGTCATTTAGAATGGAAGGGGAGATAAAGTGCTTCTCAGATAAGGCCAAGTTCAAGGAGTTTATCATCACCAAGCCCTTATTATATGAAATGTTAAAGGGACTTATCTAAGAAAAAGAAGATAAAAAATATGTACAGTAAAAAGACAGCAAACTCACAGGTATTAACAACCACACCTAAAACAAAAGCCAACTAAGCAAACCACAACAGGAGCAGAAACACAGAAATGGAGATCACATGGAGGGTTAGCAGTAGAGGAGTGGAAGGGGGAGAGAGGGGGACAAGGTACACAGAACAAGTAGCACAGACCATGGGTAGAAAATAGACAGGGGGAGGGCAAGAACAGTGTGGGAAATGTAGAAGCCAAAGAACTTATGACACATGGGCATGAACTAAAGGGGGGAATGTGGGTGGGAGGGGGTGTGCAGGGTGGAGGGGAATGAAGGGGGAAAATGGGACAACTGTAATAGCATAATCAATAAAATATATTTAAAAAAGAAAAATAAATAAATAAAAATAAAAAGTTAGGTTCTTAAAATCCAATCTTCAAATTATTTATACACTTACACTATTAATAATATTTTTTAAAATACCAAAGATTTTCCCCCATTATATTGGGAAAGAACTTAAAAAAGGGAGCTAATGCTATTCACCTAGATCTATCACATAAAATAATTCACATAAATTCTAAAATATTATATATTTTCAAAATTAGAAGTTTGGGGCTTAAATTGCAAAAAGTTCTACTAAAGTGTTTTTAAGTTTTAAGATTTATTTGTCCCATTAAAAACACGTCTGAATGTAGGTAGTCCAGGGTTGACACCAGGGTTGTCAGGATAACTTTTTGTTCTATCTGAGGTTTCCAATCTTTTCTTTTTAAATTTATTTATGTATATGTTTTCAACTACTATATATTAGTTTATATTCAATATCCGTCCGTGTCAGTTTCAGATGTATTGGTAAGTGGTTAGAAAATCATGTACTTTACAAAGTGTTCCCCCCGCCACTTCCAGCACCCACCTGGCCTCATACACACGTTACCATGATATTATTCGCTGTCTTTGGTTTATAATCCTGTGCTTGCAAACAGGGAGATCTACGAGCGCTGCAGGTCTGAGCACAAAGACAGGGAAGAGGAAAGGGCAAAGGGCCAATGGCAGAAAGGTAAAAGGCCTTCTTTTTTAATGATCCTCTGCATTTTTATCAGGAAGAAACACATTCACTATGAATACTAAAATGTTACTGTAAAACAACACTGTTACATATGCACACCTGGCGGCAAAGTTTCAGGGGCACCGATGTAGAAGCAATGAAAGGAAAAAGGTACCGGGAGTGGCGGTTGGGTAAACCATCAGAGAAAGTTCACAATGTGTTCATAATTCATGGCTCAACACAGAATTGATAAGCTCTGAAAGCAGTTATGTTTCTGTTAGAATACAGAGTTTTGCTGTATAAAATTGTTTTAAGAATCTCTACCTTAAGGCTTAAAGAGTGAAATTATATATACCATAGATCACAAGGTGATTTTGAATTGGCCAAAGAGAAAAAGTAGATTGTTTTCAAAAGACCAACCATTATTCAACACCTAACTTCTCAGTAGCCACAAAGTAAACCTAAGATGGTAGGAAATAGCCTCAAAATATTGAGAAAAAAATGTGTGTCTTATAAATTATACACACTAAGAAAATATTTTGGCAGTTAGAGTAATGTAAGAACACTTTCAGACCAAAAAAGCAGAGTTTGTAACTAATAAATCCTCTCTAGGAAATTTCTAAGGAAGTTAGAAGGATCGCTTTTCCAGATGCAACTTCATTGGTGAAGGGAAAATAATGAAAGCAGCAGATGTGAGAAAAAAATTAGTTGAGGAGGAGAATTAAATGAAAAATATATCTCTATTTAAAAGAAGAAAAACAAAGAGGAAGGAAAAGAATAGGATCAACATAACCAATAAAGTCATAGAAATTTTTCCAAATATACCAGTAGTAATGATAAATGGAAATAATGTATACAATCCAGTCAGAGAAAATGTTACACTGGATGAAATATTAAATTCAGCTTGATGTTGCTTATAAGAAACAGGATAAAAATGTAAGTAAACAGAAGGAATGAAAGAAAAGCAGTGAGAAAAATACAAAGCAAGTTATAATAGCTGTATCGATTTCAAATAAATAAATCTTAAGAAACATTACTGGAAATAAAAAAGGTAGTTCCCTACAGATAATTTCTTACTTCAACAGAATATGCAATAATTGCTATCATGCATAATATGTAACAAATTTCACACACATTATAACTTTGAGGAGAAATAATAAAATTCACATAACATTGGAAGATTATTAAACACATTATCTTTAAAATATGATAGATTAGGCAGCTAAAATGTTTCAGTAAGCATGCAGAATATTTGGACAAGCCTGTAAACATAAGCTGCATCTGTTAGACACACTAGAGCTCTACTGGGTTTCAGTTGCTGTGGGTAACAATTTTAGACAGTGGATGGTAGAGAGGGTTTCTCTTTCCTGCGAAATGTTTGAGGTCTCACCTGGAAAATTAGTCCTGCACAGCCATTGCAATGTTTCGTTCTTTGCCTTGTATGGTCTTTCTCAGCAGGCAGAAACCTGGGGGCTGAAATTAATCTGAACGCTCTTCACTCAGATCTTGACTTGATTCTATCTAGAGGCCCAGCTGCAACTCTCAGAGGGAAAACCCACATATGTCATCTCCATGTAGTTAGAGTGTCCTTAAAACATGGATAAATTGCAAAGAAAGTGAGAGAGAGAGAGAAAGGGAGATGAATGGATTGTCTTTTATGATCTAGAATAAGCATTATTATCGCCACATAAATCCTGCCCAGATTCAGTTCAGGCAGATGGAACATAGACCCAGCTTTGATGGAAGAATGTCAATATTACAAAGTCATGTGAGACTTTCTCTCTCTCTCTCTCTCTCTCTCTCTCTCTCTCTCTCTATATATATATATATATATATATATATATATATATGTATGTATGTGTGTATGTATGTGTTTGTGTATATATGTGTGTGTGTGTGTGTGTGTGTGTGTATCTCCCCTATCCAGGGGGTATCCAGCCATGTAATACAAACAACAAGGCATTTACTGAAGAAGATACAAGATACAAGAAACACTTTACACAGGACAATGATGTCTCAGCCCCCTTCAAAGTAGGCACCTTGGGACCCCACATAGTTCTCTCTGTGTCTCTTCCACTGTTCAAAACACTTTGCAAAAATCCTGTGCTGTAATCCCCATCGGCTGCTCCATTGTATTTTACTGAATCTCATAGATGATCTGAAATCTCTTCCCCTTTAAAGGTGATTTTAGTTTTGGGAAAAGCCTGAAGTGGCAGGGTGCCAAATCTGGTCTGTAGGGGGGCTGAGTCACCTGGGTGATTTAATGTTTTCTGAAAAACTCTGCAGTCCTTCCAGAACATGGATCACATTCAATTGATTCTCAACCATCTTTGAAGTGTTTGTGCCACACTTTTATTTATCCTGAACTCATTGCATTGTCCCTGAAAGTCTTCTGAATCATCTGAATAGTTTCTGTAGAGGAATGTTCAAGCTTCATGCAAAATTTGATGAAGGTTCATTGCTCTACTTGCTCAGTCATTTTGAATGCAAAGCCACACAGTACACATGCTTACTCAAAGATGTCTACCACCCCCACAATGACAGTGAAGTTGTCATTGTTCACACATGTGCATTCCAGTCCACTCTCCTTGGCTGCCAGTTTACATCAATGTCATGCAAACCATTCTTATTGTACTAAAAATGGTCGGCCTTTTTTCAGTGTGGTTGATAGCAAGAAAAAATCAATTAAAAACTAATAAAACAACTAGCAAAATCACATATTTTGGTATTAAGTAAAATAATTCCAAATATTTTTATGGGAAGAAGTAATCATTTTGAATGTAAGAAACTTTGTAGACTTAGTCAATAAGAAAATATTACCTCTTGGTATAACCATTGCAATAAACACAGATATGTCTTCCCCAGACATAGCTTCTTTATGTCATGCTAATTCATAATCTTCAGTGGTTCCTGTGCCTAGAAAGAAAGAAACCTCTATTTTTCATCAAAAGAAAGTCTTCCATAATTTTGACTTAACCTCCTTTTTAAAATATGACTTCTATTCCTCTTTTCTATATACATTTATTTGTACAAAATTTACAAGCACAGACCAAACTTTCTTGTCATGTTTCTGCTCATGCCCTTCTCTCTATGGAATATCCATATTGACATATATCTCCCTACCATATCCATCTACTGAATCCACCTATCTTGCAAGATCTACTTCAAATGATATCTCTGATGAAATACTTTATGGTTCCTCCGACCACCAGAAAAAATTATTTTTCCTCTTTCTTTTACATAAAAAAATACATATTTTGAAAAACCAGTTCAATAACATATATTACTTCCCACCTGATTTTATTGTTTTTGTTTGTTTGTCTTTGATGTCAATATTTAGAGAACAAGTTCGGAGAACATGTGCCATTCAATTTACATTTTCATAATATATGACATCCATTAGATGTTCAGGTATATAAGATGGATCAATTAATATTTGGTAAATTTAACTTAGCTTACTTTATATGCAATAGATACTCTCAGTACTCGGAAATAAAATCAATGTTTTCTACAAGGTGCAATTCTAACTTCCCCAATAACAGAGTATAATAGATCTCTTTAGCTTGAAGCATTTATTAATCCCCCACTTTTTTCTTCCAGTATGAAACAATTTGACACATAGTGTATTCACGGTTTGTCTTTTAATAGCTGTGACTGTATATATAAATGTATAATGTAATACCATAACAGAATAAGCAACATATATAACATAAGTATATATGTAACTGATTACTAGTTTACAGAAATATATGATAAATTTTATAGGGTCAATAGTTGTCTCTGATATACAAAACTTACAAGAATGGTAAAACTGAAAGGGTTTAGATTTGAGCAGTTAAATTTCTAATTAGCATTTAAATGACTCAGTCATGTACATCTTTTGAAACTCTTTACCTGTTGCTGCTAGATTACTTCTGGCAGTGGCATATGAAACTACATAGAAAAAGTGATGAAGAATATTAAACAATGCAAAAGGTTCAGTCACATTCTTTGTAAAAATGTTGAATTTCGAATTTCCTCTAGAAAGGAAAGATATATTTAGTCCTAAACAGCCTTCCCAATGTTTTGCTCTTTGCCTGGTGTGGTCTTTCTCAGTGGGCAGAAAAGACTGCGGTGTCTATAGGGGTGTTTCAGAAGTTCCCAGTAGATTTACTCTAGTAACTGGAAGAAAGGAACCCATTCATTTTCTGGAGGCATGATCCAGTGTCAGAGCTCTGTGAGGTGAAGCATCAGAGGGTGTCAAGTGGGCTGAATGGACTTGGACACTAAGTAGCTTTCCATACAAATACAGAGGACAATTATTCCCTCAGGTTATAAGCTCTCTTTTTACTTTAACCTGCATTGATTCACCATTAATGTACAAATCAAAAGCAGGATATATGGCTGCTTATTTTTAAAGCAATGTATCCTCTGTTCCCATTACACTGTTTTAGAAAAGTTATTCTCCAAGTACTGTTTGCCTTTAAGGATGTGCAAAAAATACACAACTTATTAGTATTGAGCCATACTAAGTGCAGTTACACTATAATTCCCTGCTGAACTTGATATATTCTATTATTGTTATTATTATTTACAATGTAAAGTAACATATTACATAAATAGTAGTGATATATTCAATATCAGTTATTATATTAACTATTAAGTGGGACATAGGGAAGAAAAGGAAGTGGCAGTGGGGTCTACAATTCAGATGACAGAAATCCTTCATGCTTTTTCTGACTTTTGGTTGAAGCAACTATTATTTTATCAATAAATATGTAAATGTTTTAAGTTGTGTGTACAAATTGAAATACGTAGGATAACTAAAATTATTTTTGTCAAGTCTACATTCTAAGGAATTTACATATATTCATTCATTCAGAGAAATATTAGAATATAGGGACCATCATGCATGTCACCATCCTCATTTACAGAGGAGAAAATGAAACAGTAGAATAGTTAATAAGCAAGTTCCCCCCAAATCACACAAATACTAGGTGGCAGCAGCAAAGATGCAGGCCCACTCAGTCTGTTTCTAGAGCTGGTGCTATGGACCCCTGCCTTCTACTGAGTCCTGCTGTCTCTTCTTCTCATGCTTCCATTTAGCGACAGAGTTGGGTAAGCCCTTTCCTACCATCCCCAGTGATGCCTCCATATGAAAAATTATAAAGTGATTAGTTTCACTGACTTGTAAGAATTCTGTAATCTGACTACATGGAGCAAAGCATCATTAGAATAGGAACCTGTTATATGTTTGAATGTATATATGGAAGTAAAGAATGAAATTTTATGGACTGAAACATGAAATAGCTTTACTCAGAAAATCATATTTGTTTACCAGTAATAAATATCAAAATCTTTTGAGGTAGATAATAATGTGCATATCATAAAATATATATTGGAGTACTTGAATCTGGTACTGGATCAATCTCTTTTTCTTTCACTTACTTGAAGATGAGATTCTGCTTTATTCACATTTACTGTAATATATATTCATATATATTTGTATGGCATATATTTGTATGACAATGTTTTTATTGAAATAGATTTCCTTGTATAGATTCTTAATTGACAATACACTAGCAGAAAGGGCAAGAAATTTAAACAATAAGCTCAAAAATTAGGATTAATCTCCATTAACTGTTGTTTTAATTGATGGGTGGAAGAACTTAGGATATTACTGTGCAGCAGGAACCTCTCTTCTTTGTTGCTGGGAAACAGTCATTTGCTATTATTTCAAGGCATTGCCACCTGGAGTAGAAAACACCTTTCTATGCCAAATTGCCAGATTAGACAGATAACATCATTTCAAGTCCAAACATCTGTTGAGACAAGGTTGAGTGTGCTATAAAGTCCTCTTGGCTGTATTTTTTAGGAACACACATTTCAAAATTTCATTTTTCAATCCATGTATAAAATATTTATTGAGTCTCTAATACATTCAGAACACTGCAATCATCACTGTGTCCAAGCAAAAGGTAACAGATAGTTTACAATCTTTCTACCTCTCTAATGAGTCATTTACCATTTAAGTCTAGAAATAGTTTCAAACATAAACCAGATGTGACCTTGTCCCTAAGGCACTTACAGGATAGGTGCTTAAGAATTGAAAGTTGAGTGAAGTACCAAACAACACACCCAATGCAGTTGTTCCTTCTGCAATAGGTTATTTAAATGTTGCTTGAATAAACTCAGTAATATCTCTATCTATCTATCTATCTATCTATCTATCTATCTATCTATCTATCATCATCAATCAGCTATCATCTATCTATGTGGCAACCATCTTATTCTTTTGAGGAGGTCTAATTATTAAGAATTCTTTACACCATTTGTCCCATTGGTCCAATCATAGCAAGAAAAATGACATTTCTTCAAACATATGAAAAGCCCTCCTCCCTAAAAACGTGCCATTTATCTATTCTGTAAGCCCAGCTTCCTAATTCTTCCATATGAACCTTTGAAGTGACTTCTCAGTACAGCTTGATTTTACTCTTAACTCTCTTCAAGTATTTAGGGCAATTAATGCTCAACTTATCCGACACATATCATGCATATTTTCAAACAATTACCTCTCTGTCTTTCTCATTTTTAGTGAAGTGAATGCAAGATTCATGAATCAACTAGAATTCACTTTGTTGATTTTTTTTTCTCCCTGAGATGTGTTTTCTCAATGAGGATAATTTGTACAAATAAACCTGGAGGCACACACACAGATTTTGCTCAGTTCTCACAAAAGAGAATGACAGCCACTAAGACTGTTAAAATAATTTGGAGTCATCCCTGGCTGCTGTGGCTCAGTGGATTGAGCGCGGGCCAAAAACCAAAGGATCACGGTTCAATTCCCAGTCAGGGCACATGCTTGGGTTGCAGGCCAGGTCCTGGTAGGGGATGCACGAGAGGCAACCACATATTGATTTTTCTCTCCCTCTCTCCTTCCCTTCCCCTCTAAAGATAAATAAATAAAATGCTTTTATAAATAAATAAATAAATAAATAAATAAATAAATAAATAAATAAAATGTTTAAAAAATAATAATTTGAAGTCAAATAAACCTTCACCATGGAAAAGCTAAGGGAATGCAGTAGAGTTGGCCTCAAAAGAAAATTAGAACTAACAAGGCATCATCAATATCATGATAGTTTTGGCCATGTTGTGGCTTGAGGTGCTGCTTTAAAGAAGCAGAAACTACAATGTGCTGGGTAAGAAGTGAAGTTCACTAAAATAAAATAATTCAGTTAATGTAATTTGGACTATTTATTGCACCTTATCTCATATATTGAATTAGAGGTTGGTGGGATTGATGACCACCACAGTGCTGACCAGGAGCAGTCTCAAAGAATTATACAGTTTGCCCAGACAGAATAGGAGGCTATTATTCCTCTCTAACTTGCAATGAACAAGCACAAACAGCGCTTGGTGCCCTGAAAAGTCATTGCCCCAATGATCAACTGCTTTGTGATGCAGTTTGTCATTGCCTTGTACAGGCATGAGAAAAAATATATATAAGGCTTAGATCTGTAAATTCGTTTTTCTGTGATGAAATGTTTAAGAGTTATTGATGTGATTTTCAAAGATCCACAGCATCAACAAAATTTTAAATGATTTCTTTTTTATTGAATTCTATTGCTTTCCACTTTAATATTTAACAGCTATCATTTAATATTGCAAAATATATTTTCTGAAAGTCACTACTTCATCACTGATTCCTAACTTTAAATATATTTCCAACTTTTGGCAGTTAACTTTTTCTTAAGTTTTGTGATATAGTTTTTCACTATTAAAAGGAATAACATATTTTATCATCATACAAATTTATTGAGTTACTTACAGTTTCATTCAGCTTAAGAAAGATAGAAAATACCACATAATATAGGAAACAAAGAATATAGTATTTTAATCTGAATCTAAATTTGGAAATCTGATACTGTTTTAATTCTCTCTAAATATGTTTTCTTCTTGAGAAAAGAGAGTGACAACTTTATTTAATCTTTTATACTGGCCAGAGTGGTAACACCCTTTTAAATATTTCATATTGTTTTATTGATAAAGAACATAAAACATTATGCAAAACTTGGCACACACAAAATCCAGGAGTGCATCTGCTGAAAAACAAAACACTTGAGAGCCTGTGCTCCTGCAAGGCAAGTCAAACCACTCATGTACTGGAGGAGGTTACTGTGGGTTTCTGCAATGATATTCTGCTCTTACCTTAGAGTGAACCTCTGTACCCCAGCTGCTGGGAGATACTAGGATGATATGGCAAACTGCCCACCAATCTGTCCTAAGGACATTGGTCCATTTATAGCTGTTAATAAATAAATAAATAGTTCCTCTTACTTAGTCTCAGGGCATGCAAGCAAAGTCAACTTTTAAACATTTACCAAGCACTCTCGTAACAGGTCTAAAACATCATATTTATAGTATACTGAGAAGAAATTAATTGGGAAAAATGATCTTGCTGTACAAATGTGGTATTCACCAAAAACTTAAATATACTCTTTGTCATAAGTTAGACATTCATGAGTGTCACTTCTACCTGGAGATCCAGACACTACCTGGTGACAATTCTTTACTGCTTGGAGATGGCAAAAGTTAATGATCTGAGTGTTTGTTTTAAAAATAAAAAATTGCATCACCAATCTCCTGTAGTAGATGGTGATTGTCATCTTCTAAATTTGGTTTATAGAACCTTTTATAGGTCCTTTCTATGGAGAAAACCTTCAGTCAAGGTGATCTGAGCTTATTCTTTTGGTATAATAATTCCCTATGAACACACGATAATAAGGTTACCTTTTCCCTTAGAGATATTGAGGTAGAGAGAGTCTAAATATTTAATTTGGTCAGTTTTTTCCATAAAACTAGGAAATCATAAAATGGACAAAAAGTATTAAAAACCGACTATGATAGAAGAACAATGTTGCATAAAGAAAGAAATAAGCTAAGTATGGAAACTATTTGTTACCATAATCAAAATAAAAAAGAACTGCATGTTTAAACTAAATATTTTAAAGATGGATGGAAAAAACTTGATATATATTAAAGTAGAGATAGATTACTAGAGGGACTGCATATGTAAGAGGATTATACTTATCATTCAGGGATATGTTCAAAATAGGGGGTAAGAGAAAGTTCCAATTCCTTAAAGATCTATTTAGTTATATAAATATATATATTATACATCAATTTATGTGATTATATATATTTAGTAATTATATATGTAATATACATGCAAACAATACAGTTTATAAGCAGATTTTAGGCTGATTTACAAAAAAAAAAATGATCAGTTAACCAAATAATATTTCTTTTATATTCAGTAAAGCTTAGACTTAGGCACTGAGTATACTGTTAGCTTCTTCACTGCATCCAAAATCGCCCCACAGAGCCTGTGCTGTGCAATCCAATGGCCTCATCTCTTACTCCGAGCACAGTTTTACCTAATGGGAATTCAACTTCCTTACCAGCAAAATGACAAAAATTATATAGAGAGGAATGTATTTGACAGAATTTTTTCCCAATGCACACTATTCAGTGCAGAAGGGGATAGCTATAAATGATAATTACTAAGTGACCATGAACTTCATCGTGTTTTACATTGTTCAACACGTACTTCTGGCTATTAGCTTTGTCTCATATATAAAAAGATGAAATTATACTGATATTACATCATATACACACTCAGCATTCTGTTTGTGTATTTCTACTTAAATGTGTACAAGTGCAATATATTTTTACACATGCAAAGGTTGAAATAGTGATTTACAGTGATAGTATTTCAGTGGAATTTTAAAATTTATTAACTCCTGAAAGCTGTTCACAAAATTCATTTCATAGCTTAAATTTCTTATAAATAAATTAAAGTGGTTTTAATAATAAGAAAAATATATACTATAATTATCAATATTTTTTCTTCTAGAGAGTAGGTAAATTAAATGAGCAACCTCAACTTATTAAATCAAACCCAGTGTTGGCTATAATGAGAACTGGACTGAGTAAATCTTGTCTTTAAATCCTAGAATTTAAATAAATATGTTTATGTATATTTATATATCAACTCAAATCTTAAAATAGATTTCTGTTCTGATACCTTTAATTTATTATACAATTTAATATAGGTTATCATTTTTAACTACCCCAAATGTAGTTCAAGCTTGAATGTGTGATTCATTTTATCTATAAAGAGGTAAAGAGGACTAAGACTTTGTAATGTAAAGAACAAATTATGCTGTTAATAAATACTCAGTGAAATTATTTTGGATGCGGAGGCTAAGAAACAAGTTAATGAGGTTTGTGCCCATAACACTGTCTTAGGAATTAGGTTTTTGTAAATAACTAATGATCAGTTCATGGGGGGGAAACATGAAATGGTCAAAAACAAGAAAAATAACAAAGAAAGGTGCACTGGTGGTGGTGGAGAATGAGAAGGGTTCCCTAAAGCTGAAAACTTTGAGGTCTGTTCTGATCGATATGAAAGAGAAATAAAGACATAACACAGCCAACAGCTCTTCTAAATGGGACCAAATAATAGGAAAACTCTTTTGTTATTTCTGGGTCAGAGGGGACTGCAGCTAAATTAAATGGAACAGAAGAAGAAAATAGAGCTCTCAGAAACAAAACAAAAAAGAATTTTCAGGAAAAATCCAGATATAGGAAACAAGTGAAAGCCCACCTCTTAAAAATTACAGGTAAGCAGTCAATAAGTATTCTAGAACCACCCACTGAAGACTAGGACAGCCCATTGAATTAACATATAGTTAAGTTTGAAGATAAGGGTGAGGAGAGTGAGGACAACAGCATAGTTTAATTCAAGCATTATCAGAGGAGTTTCAATATGACAGTGGAACTGGCGATGGTGCAGGGTGTCTCTGAAGTAAAGGAATGTACCGTGTAACATGGTGAAAGTATGTCACGGAAAGAAAGTTCAACAAAAGTGGGACTAAATGGTGGTTGGCAGGAAAACAATACACTTTAAGTCCAATGAAGAATAGGCACTGACCCCAACAAAGCTCATGTTTGAGGTGCAGTACACAACCCTGGTTGAGCTGGGACTGCAAATGCTTGCTACAGACAAGGAAGAAGTTGACTCCGTATGACTCCCTATAAGTAACCCTATAAAAGAGTATCAGAGCCAGAAGATAAAATGTCTAGACCAAAAATTAAAGAAAAGAAAAATATATGCTGGCTGTCTAAACCTGCAAACAGTTGTAGCCCGAGATATAGGGTGAGACAAAAGTAGGCTTATAGTGTGAGTACACAGAATTTATTCTTATATTATTGCTTATTAATTATTATATTTTTTCATATGAATAATTGTGAACCTATTTTTGCCACACCCTGTATATTGCAATGGGAAAAAAACTAAAATCCAGAGAGCTTAATTTTAAAAAAGATATAAAAAATAACTTGCCCAAAAGGAGAAAGGAAACAAGAAGAAGAAAAAGAAGCATCCTGCTGAAGAAAAACATCAAGCAGAAATAAATATTTCTGTCATCAGTAAAATAACACATGTCTCTCAAGGGCTAGAGCATTTAAATTCCTGGAGAGGTAAGAGTGGTGGGGGAGGCCCACCCTGTGGCAGGTATTGTTTGGATACCAGGTTTAGTAAACATTAAAGAATAGCTTTAGGTCAGTCAGGTCATGAATTCCCACCTGAGACACATTTGGGACAAAAAAAAAAATTCCTTCCATTGGAAATGGAACTTTTCTAGCAAAAGGAGACAGTTTCAGGATTTGTGATACAGTACTAAAAGACCAGAAGTTTGACTGAACATGAGAAAATTCATTGAGACTAGTCAAAAAATAAATGAAATGTGAATAAACCCATTTAATTTGAAGGGTACCTATTTTAATTGATGGTTGACAGTAAATAGAAGGTCATTGTTATATCACCATTTAAGAAGAAAATACTCAAGACCAAAATAAATTAAAAGTGGAATGGACATACACACACACACACACAAACACAAACTTCCAGAAAGCAGTATATGTGGGGTGCCTGCAATTAACTAGTTATGTAATTTTTCATTTTACTCTTTCAAAAACATCTATCTTGACCATTTCTGAGAAGGCAGTCTATAAGCAGATTCACTTCTTACTACACCCCACTTTGACATGGTACTTGTAGTGTCATCCTAAACCCTTAATGTCTCCCAATGAATTCAAGCTTATAGGCTGTGGATTTGGAAAAAAAAAATAGTTCACAAACTGACTTGCTTCCTGGTGAGACTGATAGCATTGACTTGTACAACAAATACTCACTAATGACTTTTCAACCACTTACTCATACAGAAAATGAGTACTGAATGGCTCCCCTTTGCTGGCTCTGTCTAAGCATTAAGGATTCAACTCTAGCTACACAATAAAGGTATATCCCACTTTTCAAAAGTTTGCTTTATGTCACTTCATTTTTACAAAAGACCTGCATTAGTACCTGTTTACTCTAACAAAAAAAATCCAAAGAAAATTTTTGCTTTTATGAAAAATGGCAAAAGGAAAAAAATCCATTTAGCATTTGTTCTGTAGCAAATCATTATAGAGGCAGCACACATTCTGAGCAACAAGAGTGGCCCTGCCAAGCTCCTTCCTGGGAACTGCACTAGAGCATCTCAGCATCAAGCCCCGTAGCTTTCACCTCCGTCTATGAGCACTTCTGCTTCATCTCGATTTATTTTGTTCATACACTAGCAAGATGTGTCTCAAGTTAATTGCTTCTTTGCTTTCTGGCATTTTGACTTAGGAAGGGTTTCATAGGAATGCTCAAATTTTGAATGGGTTGAGGAAACTGTATTCACTTTATAAAGTATATATTAGAGTATGTGAAACAGACCAATTATTTTCTGTTTTTGAGAGCAGCTAAAGAAGGACAGAAGATCTTCTAAAAATATATTTTAGTTTTGATTTTAGAGAGAAGGGAAGGGGAAGAGAAAGAAAAGGTAAGAAACATGGATGTGAGAGAGAAACATCAATTGGTTGTCTTTGGTAGTCATCCCAGGGAACCAAACCTGCAATCCCGGTGTGTGAGCTGACTGGGAATTGAACCAGCAACCTTTTGGTTCCCTGGAGGGTGCCTAACAAACTGAGGCATGTCTGCTGGGGCCAGAAGACAAGATCTTTACAGGAGAGGGCCTGGTCACAGAATTGATAGGATAAGCTATTAGACCAATTATCATTACAAACACTGAAATCAATAAATTAGGTCATGAGATGTTTTAGAGTGGGTGATAGTGATTAAAGCGCTAAACCTTCACGGAACAAGGGAGAGTGCTTCCAGGGGTGGACGATGTCCGCAGCAAGGAGAGGTGGTCCACAGTAGAGTTTGTGAGACGATGTGTAGAATCAATGCTTCATAGTGAAAGAAAGGAGATTAATCTGAAAGCAACAATGGGAAGCAAGGGGTGTCACATTCCAGCTCCAGCCCCAGTGGTTCTAAAGGATGGAAAGAAAAAACAGGCATCTTTTGCAAGGGCTGCAAGAGAAGTAGAAAAGAACCAACGTTCATTTCAAGGGAGAACCTCAAAAAGGTTGAGATAAAGGGGTATTATGTCTGTGGATAACTAACCATGTATTCCAAAGAGAAATGTTGAAGAGTTTCAGAAAACAGAAAGGAGCTGGTTAGTTAACATTACTATTTTTGATGTGGAGTGTGTCTGGGGATTAGAGTCTGGAGATTCGAGTCTGTGGGATGAGAAATGAACGGGAGACTCCTATATCTCCTGGTGACCAAAGAACTAACGGTGTGACTGGGTTATCCCTGAGGGTCTGGAGGGTCCTGATGCACACGGCGGTTGTGACACTAGGAGTGTTAGAGGAAGAGGTGCGGTGCAGGTGTTTCAAAGAGCATGCAAGATTCTGGTTTTCCACTTGACCTTTGCTAAAGGAGGCCTGGAGATAGTTGTCTGATACATGGATTCTTTAACCTCTGTCAATATAATGCTGTATATAATTAGTTGTGAAATTTTGGCAAGTTATATTTCATGTAAAAGAGAGAATAGAGAGTAAATTTTTGACCTAAGGTGAAATGTGGTCCTAGAATTACTGTTCCCCCACCCCCTTCAGAAGATTCTGGCTGAAGAATCTTCTTCAGCCAGAGGTTAGCCTTGTTCCAGTTTTCCCAGGAAGAGATACAAAGGAGCAGTAGTTGACATATTATAAGAATCCTTGAAAAGGAAGAAACAGTACCGTTCTCATAAGTACTGTCTACAACCTGAGGAAAGGCAGCTGCTGTCAGCTTAGAAACTAAGACCAATAGGATAGAAAGCCAAAATTAGAAAATCTAAAGAGAAAGCTTATTTTTTCTTTACTCATATTCTTACCTCAGTCAGTAAAATAGGAACTTGTACCATTTTACTGCTAATGAAGAAAAAGTGTCTTCCCCTCTGTCCAGTTCTCACTCCTCTACAAAGGAGTTTCTCTTTGTAATGATAAGAAATGGCCCTGCATATTCATGACCTTTGACCTTTCTTGGCACATGACTACATGTTCTCTTCTTTCTTCCTTGTAATGCCAAGCAATATATATGACATTTGGTGTCCCACCTGGCTGTCCATCTCTCAGTTGCCTCAAATATCAAGAAGAGAAAGACAATCAATTGGCTTCTAATCCATCCCACATCCCAATGTAAGAATCACACTCCCTTTTTTATATAAGAGAATGGAGATAGTATAATGTAAAACTTAAAAGTTAAATTAGCCCTGGCTGGTGTAGCTCAGTGGATTGAGCACGGGCCCATGAACCAAAGGATAACAGTTCGATTCCCAGTCAGGGCACATGTCTGGCTTACAGGCCAGTTCCCAGCAGGGGGCACATGAGAGGCAACCACACATTGCTTTTCTCTCCCCCTCTCTCTCTCCTTCCCTTCCTCTCAAAAGATATATAAATAAATAAAATGTTTAAAAAAAGGTTAAATTAATATATTTTATTTCAAATGAATTGTTCTCTCCACTATATTTTTATATTTTCAGCAGTGAAAAAGAATCAGTTATGTAATTATGTATTACATTAAGTTACTGCCAACATCCTTCAATGCCTTACTAGTGAATAACCCCAGGAGTAGAGCAGATACAGAAGTAAAGAGACAACCTATTATACGTCCTGCTATTTTGTTCCCTGTTTTCTATTCCTATCAAAAAGCGATCTGTTCTGAAGGTATTTAAGTAATTCTTCTAGTTACCGCTTTTGTGTAGGCCCAGTTTCTCCCATGAGATTAGATTCAATATAACAAATTACCAGCAAGGCCTTCAGTTGTATCCTTGCCAGGATTCTTTTTTTTTTCCCCAAATGAAGTCTCAAAGAATGTAATTTGCATCTTATTGGTCAAGAACAGATTCTGGAACCAACTGAACTGAAATTGCAGATTGATCAAGTTAGCTGGATAACCTTGGGCAAGTCATAATTTCTCTACACCTCAGTTTTTATCTAAAAAGCAGGATTAATGATATTTTCTGTCTCAGAGAATTGTATGGAAGAGTACATGAGTTGAACATATGTAAAATGCTTAGAAAACTGCCTGCCACACAAAAAACACTGTGGAAGTATTGCTATTATTACTATCTTCCTTGTAAAATGTGCTTTAGGTTTTTTCAGATATATATAGGTTGCACTTCCCTCACCAGTTTACACAAAGGTCCTTTGCTAATGAAATTTTAGCATTCCTGGTTGACACTAAATTTATCATCTCATTTAGGTATCATTAACATTAATACATTTATTAACTCAAAAACATTTGTTGAGAGTCTCCTATTTGCCATAATTTATGATATTACTGGTGAACAAGATATGCAGATTATATTCAAGTAAGGAAGATGGTTAAATATGCCAGTTTTTGAAAATAGAAATTTGAATTACATAGTTGATGATGTAGATGCATAAAAGCTTAATTAGAAGGCAAATGACTGGCACTTTTATTTAATTTCTTTTTAAACATTGACACTCAATATTGCTTAAATATTTTAGAAAAAATATATGATGTGGTGATCATTCTGAATTTGGATTTCATTCAAATTGTCATTGTTGATTTAACAACAATTTACTCTTTTGGATTCGCTCTTTGTCCTCTGCTCATTTCTTTGGTTCCAAAATTGTCACTGGTCAGTAAACACATGTCGAATAAATAAATGGTTATCTTGCTTGTCTTATTAGCTTGTGGAGTCTACATTGAAAACAGTAATTAGCTGTTACAATAAGTCTAACTAAACTAATCCTCTCCACTGCAATTATAGGTCCCAGAGCAGAAAGGGCACTCCTAAGGTACTCTCCATACTCAGGGGAGTAAACAGTATTCACTTTTTCTCTGCTGCTCTGGTGGTGATAAAGAACAATTAAGTGAGAGAGAAAAAGCAAACCAAAGCTACCAGACTTAATCTGAAGTGACCAATGGGTGATGAGCACAGAATTATCTTTAACTGCAAAAGTGTATAATAAATTAACAGTATTATAATTATCAATGATATACTCTCAAATAGCAACACACTACTTAGTTAATATAATTAGAATATTTGTAAATCTATGATGTATACATCTCATCATTTTCTAGGAAAAAGTCTCACCAAAAATCCCACATTCTAAAGAAAAGTTTCTGAAAATCTTTGAGGACAGACACATCAAGTGAAAGAAGGACTCTGAATGTGCAAAATTAATGCTGTTAGGTTCAGTTAAAGATGCTGGCTTGGGAGCTCAAGTTGGAGAGCTTAAGAAGTTTAAATAATAGATGTCATAATCAAAAGCTTATTCAGTTATTTAGAGGCCGAGTTGGATGTTTCCTGGACTTTATGACTTCTGTGAAGGAGGTGAACTTTTTCAGGTATGATTCAAAATGAACAATGATTGCCAAACCCCAAACCCCTTCCAAAAGTCAGGTGGAAAAGCCCTTCAGCAACCACAGCACAAGTCAGAGAAAGACTGAGAAGGGTTAAAAAATGAGCAATGGAAAGAGAAGTCAGTGCAATGTAAGGCTATGGTCATTCTGTAGAAGCTTCTGTGGGAAAAACAAACAAAACTTTGGAAACGCCACTGATGAAGAGAATTTACATTGTATATTTCAATCAGTTGTGAACTGACTGAATATTTCCAAAACTTGATCTAAAAGCCCAGAAACAAGGAGATACTATTTGATATACCAGTTATGAATAAGTCAGGCAGGGACTGAAGAAAAGGGGAAATAGCTAGAGCCGTGAAAATAAAGGCCTTTGTATTTCAATTATTTACACTATAGTCACCATAATAATAAAAAATTCAGTGATACATACATGTATTTTTATAAGACAAAATGGAGAACACTGTACTTTAACAATAAAAGAAGAAAAATACAAATTCTTTAGTTTTATAATTTTCTACACATAATCCTCTTAAATATTTTAACATCCATAAGAAACTGAATTTTGTCTTTTCCAAATAAATACTTGTTTTTGTTTTGTTTTCTATTTGTTGAAGAAACCACAAACCCTCTGTATTTTGTTTCCAATTCCTTTCACTGATATTTAAAATATATGGAGAAATTAGTCATCATGGAGAAAAGGGTGTTAATAGCTTCCTGGATATTTCCTCTTTTATACCTTTATATACCATGCAAAAGTCTATTCCAGATGATGTGTTTGAGGAACAGAGATCCACAGGCAGTATAATTTATTTTACACATCCAATATGTGTTTGTAAATGTTACCTATAGTATATAAACGTCATTCTGATACATGTATGTATGTTTAGAAGTTTTTTAAAGATGCCAGTTACACATTATTATGAATATATTTTCTTGAAATAAGAAACCCTTTTATAACCAGAATTTTTTCTCTGTAAGTTAAATTTATCATAAAACTTATCACTTATTTTTATATTTACTGAAGTAGATTGAAAGATAGAGCTGACTCTTACTCTTCACACTTACACCATGACTTTGTCATGGGAAAAGTATGCTTTTCTATTTCTTGATTTTGGGAGTGGTCATGCGACCTGTTTTAACCAATAGGATATTAGTGTACATGACATAAACAGAGATCTGAATTGAGACTGTTGTGGAGCTTGGATTCTTTTTCTTTTTTTAATTTTATTTTAATTGTTGTAGAGCTTGGACTCCCAAACTCCAGGAATACCATGTATGTACTACAGAAGCAGAGAGAGGTTTACCAAGGAGGAAGTACTCCCCATAGTTCCCCAAAAATCTTTTGTTGGACTAAGTTTCCAAATAATTGCTGTGGCTACCATCAGCCATCAGCAAAGCAGACTACGCTCTATGCATTCATTTTGAAAGTAAGTTCATAATTTTTCAGTCATTCAACCTCACATTAGAAGCAATTTGCATCTCTAGCAACATATATCTCAGCTTCTAACCAGGAGATTGTATTTAAAAGATAGTTTTATAGTGATTATCAAGATGTAGAAACAGAACTCGAGTTACTTCACTTCTTCCATTTTAAGTGACCACCTAGAGTTTGTATTGTGTTAAAAAAAAATTTAAGCAAAAAAAAAAAGCAAATTTGGGAAAAGGGTTTCTTTTTCACTATTTTTTGCTTTGCAAATGTTTAGTTTTAGTACAAAATTTCTTATTGTAGTTATCCAATCTATTTGTATAATAAAATAGTGATTATCATTGATTAATACATGTTTACCTCATAGTTATTACTAAAAATCATTTTGTAATATAAGGGAAGGAGTATGTTAATAAAAAATTCTTTCGGTTTGTCAAATGAGGTACTTAGGTTCCTGAGAAAAGGACTCCCCCACACAGAGCTCCTTTAGCCCAGGCCCCAGAATGAGGCACTTTTGGAACTGACCCAGCCATAGATGGAGCCAATCTGGACTAAATCACAACCTGAAGCTGGAGGAGCGTCAATTCATACAACAGTGTGTGAGAACAGAGGTTTACCTTTACAAGCTCTAAGTGTTGTGGTGGTGTGTTATATTTAGAATTATTGTGGCATTAGTATACTGGAACATGTACTATCTTTTGAAACTTTCATTTATTTACTGCTCTAAATCTTTTACCCACCATTTCACCTTACAGACTCAATCATAGAAAGATATCAGTGATTATCTGTTGATTGATTCGAAGTTTCACACTGAAGGAATTCACAGTCTCACAGAGGGGAAAAAAGCTACATGAAAGTTATAGCAACAGAGGATGCTACGTGATTATACAAGTGATGTGCACATAATCATAATGAATGCTATATAAAGGATAAAGGGAGAAAAGAAAATATTGTGTTATTGGTGACTTCTGTTTGGTGAAGTCTATTAAAAAAGTTTGGGGCCCTATTTAAAGGCTTGATTGACTTTAGCATGTTTAAAGAATGGGGGAAAGTATGTCAGAAATGAAGTCCATTACAAAGGCATGATTGAGCCTAGCATTCTTAGGGACAAGTATGTAATGGAGGAGGTATCTTTGGAAACAGACAGCACTGGGTTCAAGTCTTGCCTCATACCCAATTGAATAATTGAAGGAACATTACTTAACATTCAGAGCCTTGGTTCTCTTCTCTGTGAGTGAGCTAAATAATACTTAGTGGAACTATTTTGAGGATCAGAGAGGTCGTTTATAAACTGACAAGCCTATTAAGAAACTATGAATTCCTATCCCTTGCTTTATTTTTTCTCATGTTCTCATATATTCATTGTTTGCTCTATAGTCTTATTTCCATTTCTGTGCTAAAAACATGTCTACATTTCTAATGTTCAGTTTAGGTTTGGAACTCTGAAACTGAAAGAAATAGAACCATGTAGCTGGAAGACCAGTACCAGCACACCTCATTCTATTTTGCTTTGCTTTATGGTACTTCTCAGATTTTTTTAAACAATTTGAAGGTTTGTGGCCACTCTGCAAATCTGTTGGCACCATTTTTTCAACTGCATTTGCTCACTTCATGTCTCTATGTTGCATATTAGTAATTCTCACAATATTTTGAGCATTTTCATAATTTTTATATCTGTTTTGGGGATCTATAATCAGTGATCTTTGGTGTTACTATCATAATTGCTTTGACATGCCATGAACCACACCCATATAAGACGGCCAAGTTAATCCTTAAATGTGTGTTCTGACTGCCAACTGACTGCCCCGTCATCTTTTTCTCCTCAGGCCTCCCTATTCCATGAGATACAACAATATTTAAAACAGGTTAATTATTAAGCCTACAATGCTCAAATGGAAGTGCTCAAATGGAAGGAAGAGTCACAGGTCTGTCATTCTAAATCAAAAGTTAGAAACAATTCAGCTTTGTGAGGAAGTATGTCAAAAGCTGAGAGAGGCCAAAAGGTGGGCCTCTTGCATCAAACAACCAAATGTGAATGCAAAGAAAAAGCTCTTGTAGGAAATTAAAAGTGCTACTCCAGTGAACACATAAATGATAAAAAAGCAAAACAGCATTTTGCTAGTAGTGGAGAAAGTTTTAGTTGTCTGCACAGCAGATCAAGTAACACAACATTCCCTTAAACCAAAACCTAACTGAGAGCAAGAACCTAACTCTCTTTAACTCCTCGAAGTATGAGACAGGTGAAGATGCCACAGAAGGAGAGTTTGAAGTTAGCAGAGCTTGGTTCAAGAGGTTTAAAGAAAAAAAGCCATCTCCATAACAAAAGTGCAAGGGAAAGCACTGTTATACTGATGTAGAAGCTGTAGCAAGTTATCTGGAAGATCTAGCTAAGATAATTAATGAAGGAAGCTACATTGAACAACAGATTTTCAATGTGGACACAATGACCTTAGACTGGAAGAAGATGCCATCTAGGACTTTGATAGCTACAAAGGAGAAGTCAAGGTCCAGCTCCAAAGCTTCCAAAGACAAGCTAATTGGCTTTTGTTAGGGGCTAATGCAGCTGGTGATTTTTAAGTTGAAGCCGGTGCTCACAAACTGTTCCAAAATTCCTAGGGTCCTTAACAATTAGAATTCTATATCTAGCCTAATTGGCATTTGCTTTTGAGGGTAAAACAAAGATTTTTTGATACTAAAGAATTCAGAAAGTTTATTTCTCGTATACCCCTTTTGAAAGATTTATTGGAGGATATATTTTAGCAATCTAGGGTGAGTGTAAACACATACAATATATACCAATATGTATTTTCTTCCTGCTCCAAAAACCAACAAGGGAACCTGGAAAATAAAATGCCATATTTTTATCCCAAAACATGGACAACTAACAGTATACTTGGGGATTAGGGGAAAAATGATTACAAATATTATCTACATATTGGTAAAGCTGAAGGCTGTATTAAAATTTTTAGTGGTAATTCTAACTTGTGGGGGAGTGAATCTGTCAATGTAACCATGGATAGGAAAGGGGTGGGGAGGGAGTAATAAAAAAGCCTAGAAAAAAAATGTCAGGATAGTTCAAGAGAAAAGAATACAAAAGTTGAACTCGTTATCAAGAGAAGGATATTTGAATTTTATCATTTATCATAATGTAGATCTCAATAAACTTTTTTCTTTGGAAAAAAAAAGAATTATAGTAACTCTACTCTGCCTGTGCTCCAGAAATGTAACAACAGACCCTGTACGACAGCACATCTGTTTACAACATGGATTACTGAACATTTTAAGCCCACTGTGGACACCTGCTTAGGAAAAAAGGTTTCTTTCCAAAATAAATCTGCTCACTGACAATGCACCTAGTCATCCAAGAGCTCTAATGAAGATGTACAATGAGATTCATGTTGTTTTAATGCTGGTTAATACAATATCCTTTCTACAGACCATGAATCAAGGAATAAATTTTACTTTCATGTCTCATTATTTAAGAAATATATTTTGTAAAGATATGTTTGCCATAGATAGTAATTTTGCTGATGGATCTGGGCAAGGTCAATTGAAAACCTTTTGGAAAAAAATTTACCATTGCAGATGCCATTAAAAACATTTGTAATTCATGGGACGAGATCCAAATATCAACGTTAACAGGAGTTTGGAAGAATATCTAACCCTCATGGACAACTTTGAGGCGTTCAAAACTTCAGTGGAGGAAGTAACCGCAGATCGGATGGAAACAGCAAGTGAATGAGAATTAGCAGTGGAGCCTGAAGATGTCGCTGGACTGCTACAATCTCATGGTAAAGTGTCAACAAATGAGGAGTTGCTTCTCATAAATGGGCAAAAAAAAAAAAAAGTTGCAGGAATTCTTGAGATAGAATCTACTCCTGTAAAGATGCTATGAAAATTTCTGAAATAACAGCAAATGATTTAGAATATTACATAAACTTAGTAGATAAATCAGTATAAGGGTTTCAGAAATTAACTCCAACTTAGAAGTTCTACTGTGAGTAAAATGCTATCAAGTAGGATTGTGTCCTACAGAAATATCATTCTTGAAAAAAATTGGCAATCAATGCAGCTAATTTCATCATTGCCTTATTTTAAGAACTTGCCACATCCAACCTTCAGGAACCACCACCTTGATTGGTTAGCAGCCAACTATATGGGGGCAAGACTCTCCACCTGTGGATCAGTTATGACTCAGTGAAGGTTCAGATGATGGTTAGCATTTTATAGCAATAAGGTATCTCAATAAAGGTAGGTGTGTTGTTTCTTCTGACATAATACTATTATACATTTAATAGACTGCAGTATAGTGTAAACCTAAATTTTATACTTCCTAAGAAACCAAAAAAATCATGTGACTTGTTTTGTTGCAACATTTACTTTTTGTAGTAGGCTGGAACTAAACCAATACCTATGGGGTATGTCTATAAATAGAAAGAGATTCTAGTATTCTTTTTAAAAAATTGACCAGTGCAGCTAATAACTGTAATCTAAATAGTCATACCAAGTCAAAGTCTATGAATTTTCATGTTTTCTCAGGTGTGAATGATTAAGAGTGGTTAATCATGGGTAAGAAATGGAAAAGCCCTCTGTGTGTCAACATATTTCTTCTTGAGTAGCTCAGTAAACTAAGATAAGTGGAAGCAAAGGGGAGCAGTGGAGAGTCAGCAAAGATTAGGCAGCAGATGCAGGCACATGCAGCCTCGCACTGGCACTGTGCCTTATCACAGGATGTTTTTGCAGTTTCAAGGCATAATGCCAAGATATATTAAATGTTACACACAAAAAAAATTTGTTGCACAGTATATGTTCTTGGGGACAGATACACAGCATGATTTCTAGAAAAGAACAAATGCTTTGAAAGAAGACAGTTTCTTCATCCATATTTTCATTTGTTATGGTTGTTGTTTTGTGTCACTATACAATATATATATAAAATATTATATAATAAGAATAATTTTAATGATCAAAGCACTTAACTTGTGCCTCAGAGAAGCACTAATTTTCTTCGAAAGACCCTGAATTGATAAATAATTTTGTTAATCAACACAGTTCAAAATGTAAAAGCATGTACATGTTTATAAAGTATTAAATAAAACTGAACAATGGCTTGTAGAAACCACTTTGTTGAGATTATACTTCATATTTTTTAAGGAATACTGAAGTGGAATAGGGGAAGCTCACTTTTGAGACCCAATGGAGACAGAAATACAAATAAGGCCAGTTGAGACCAAGAAAATGCCAGAAAGAACAGGGTTTGGGGAGAGTTCCAAGATGTAAAGTGTCTTCCTTCAGAGTTATAACCATCAATGAGCACTAAGATTTCAAAGAAAAATAACAAATCAGGGTTAATTAAACTAACCTTAGTAGCAAGAGGGCTTGGAGACACTATTGGATGCAACAGAGCAGGATATATTGAGATATCAAGCAATAGTCAAAGTTAAATGCAGAATTATTATATTCCCAGAAGAGGAAATATATTCAATTTCCACCAGGAAGTTGGAATAAATTAGTTAACATGTAAGCATTTGTTTGGAAGGGGGTACTAGAGGTCTTCTTAGACAATGTGTGTGTGTGTGCGCGCGCGCTTGCGCGCATTGGAGAGACTAGTGATTTACTGAGAGCCAATGTCAATCAATGTATTCAGTAGGAAGTCACTCTTCCTACCTATATATCAAAATTACTTCTGTGATATAATTACCTCAAGTAATCTAAGACTGAAGTCACAGTTTCAGTTCCAGCAGGGAATTGTAGTTTGAATGAGAGAAAAAAGTTAGTAAACACGGTGGAAACTGGAAGAAACCTAATGCATAATAAACCCATTCTACCAGAGCTTCCCGTGCAAACATTGGATCCCTCAGAAGAAGAAAAATTCCAGGCTGCTCCTATCTGCAGAGTGGAGGTTTGTCACGTACAGCAGGGTTAGTTCCTGTATTGGTCAAAAAGGAGCACACAGAAGAAAGGATGAACAAGAGTATACAATGAATGTTTGAAAAACACTAAATGTAATAACCCATATCATATGTGATTTAGAGTCTTCTAAAAAATTAAGGCAAAGTACAAGGTAATTAAATCAAAATAAAAACACTTAAGCAGAAATCAATACAGCAGGTCCTCAAATAACATCATTCTGTTTAACATCTGTTTGTTGTAACATTGATGAAATGTGGTAGGAACTTGACTCTGTTTGTATCAATTAGCCTATGGTAAAATTTGGTTTTTTAAAGGTTATTCCAAGGGCCTATGGATGATGTTAAGTATGTTAAGTAAAGACTTACTGTATATTTGTTATATTTCACATCTGTTAACTTTATTGAAGTAACAAAAATATTATCAATGTTAAAATATTTTAGGCTTTGCTTCCTTTAAGAAATTTATGAAGAGACATTAAATCTTATCTCAAGGACTCATCTGCTATGTAGATCAAATAGATACACAGTAGAACATACTCATCTGAAACTACTTGGTGCCCTTCAATGGTGTGTCCACGTCTGTTGGTGAAGTAGCAGGCAAATAACAAGCCTCCAATGCTACATGTTAGGTCCTTAAATGTTTTTTTGTGAGGCTCCACCTCCTACCCTATGCCCTAAATCCAATTTATCCTGCTTGTGCTCTCTCTCTCACATCTTCATTTCCATTTTTTCTCCTCAAATGTGAGTTCACTTAGATTATCTGCTTGGCTTCTGATTCGTATGACCACTTGTCATTGTTTTTTTCTTGATGACATGCAAACTGAGGGCTATTGAAATCCTGTCCAAATGCTAAATGCAGTACCTTCAGTCCATCATCCATCCACATCATTGGCTCCAGGAACCCATTTATATAGAAGAGTAGTTTAAACACACACACACACACACACACACACACACACACACACACACACACACACAAAATACCCTATTAGGGAGATCCTAATTATTGAAGACATATTCATCTAGTGTTATTCAAACACTCTAAAATCAATTGTTGAAATGAAAATAAAACCTTTTCTAGGTCACTACACTAGATGGAAAGCTTTCTGCAGGCAGGAACTTTGTTTTTTCACCAGCACCTAATACAAAGCCCAGCCCATAGGTACACAAAGGCAGGATTTAGCAAGAATTTGACTGATTGACTGACTTGTTGACTGAAGTAATGAATAAATGGCACCAAATACCTTTTCAGATATCTTAAACAATATATATGAAACATCTAGCTCAGAGAAAGTAGAGGTCATAGAAGTTTGATGACAGTAATACATGCACCATTAAACTTCTCCAGATAAGATATGTGAAATACAACTCTGACTACATTTTATCCTAATTATTTCCAATACAGATGTTTCTTCTGGCAATGAATCTCCATAGGCATCTGAAGAATAACTAAAAACAGATATCAAGCTATATATTTCATTATCACCTAAATTATAACTTTGCATTTCTCATAGAAAGTTCCATTTTAAACCATAGCACTTTAAGAGCTGGTATCTAGTAATTGATAATGCTGAATTTTCCCATCTGTTTTCCTCCCTGGAATTCTAATCATGGAATGAACAACCTTAATTTGTCACTGACATCATCACTTATTACAAGCATTCACCTAAAAACCTATTGTCTTTTAGTGTCCTTCCTTTTTCCTTATTCATTTTGATGGTCTGCTTAGCTCCGAGTTTGCCTTGCATTCCCGATTTGCCTCTCAGCCAAGTGGCTAGTGCAGACTGAAGGGCCATCACCATCTATCACCATCAGCAGCAGACTTCACATTATTCACTGCATTTCAGATGCATGGTGCACCTCAGGTTTTATTCCCTCAATGTCCATGGCTTCTCGGCAAATAATTCCTCTACTTTAATATTTAAGAAGCACCACAAAGTTTGGATGTTTGAATATCCGGCTTCACAAGTAAACAGGGTGCAGCAGGGAAACAATTTCTTTAATTCAACTTTTGCCCTCGCTGGTATGGCTCAGTGGGTTTATTGCCAGCCTGTGAACTGAAAGGTCACTGGTTTGATTCCCAGTCAGGACACATACCAGGGTTGCAGGCCAGGTCCCTGGTTGTGGGCATACAGGAAGCAACAGATCGATGTTTATATTGTGCATCAATGTTTCTCTCCCTCTCTTTCCCCCTCCCTTCCCTTCTCTCTAAAAAATAAATATTTAAAACACTTAATTTTCACCTATTTATCAGTTGCATTGATTTTATAATAGTTTTCTATGACATTTCATTGGCCTTTTACTTTATGATTGGGTCAAGCTGCATAATTGCAGCATGATTTGGGGCTTTTGTTTTAAGTTAAACATTTCTTATTGCTTATGCTATTACAGTTGTCCCAACTTTTCTCCCTTTAACTCCCTCTCCACAGCATCCTTCCTTCCCACAGTCAATCCCCACATCATTGTTCATGTCCAAGGGTCATGCATATATGTTATTTGTCTTTTTTCAGCCAGTCCACCCCAGCAGAACAAATTTTAACTCTGTGTCTCTTCTCCTTTTAGTGGATGAGTGCGGGAATGGGCAGGGAATTCTTTGTCCTTCAGTAGTGAATTATCAACGCTGCACAGACATTAATCTCCTTAATGTGCAAAATTGCATTTTTATACGGATGCAAAGTTTTAAATCTTTTAGGTAAAAGGAGTTTTAGGTCCTATTACTTACTTTGTTCAGTTCTATGTAGCACAGCTGAAGTGCAAGTTATTCTCACAATGTGATCATGTTTTGCATCTAGAATCTCTAGAGTTTAGATTGTAAAATAAACATTAATTTTTTAAACATATGGCACTTTCTACATTTATTTTTGCCACAAATACTTGAGTCTATGTTCACTCTTGCAGTCCCAGTTGTCATAAGTAAATTCAAAGAAAAAAATACTATGTTTAGTATTTTTTCTGTAAAATAAAAGACACATTTTTCATTTTCACCAATAACTTCATTGATTTGGATATTTTGAATATGTCAGCTATCTCCTGCATGGTATAATGTTTACTGTTCTCAATTAATGTCTTGATTTGATCTCTATCAACTTCAACTGGTCTACCTGACTGTAGAGCATCATCCAGCAATAAATTTCCAGCACAAAACTTTGCAAACCACTTTTGACAGGTTCTATTAGTCACAACACCTCTAATACACTGAACAAATCTTTTGCTTGTGTGTTTCAGTTGCATTATTACCTTTCTTGAAATAATAAAACATAATATGCTGAAAATATTGTGTATTTTCTTCCATCTTCCATATTAAAATGGCTACACCAAAAAATCACCAATTTTGATGTTTACTTACTGCATTCCAATATGATAGTTGCAACAATATAATCTCACAAAATTGTTACAAATGATATTAAAGATAATGAAGCACTACTAGAGTCATCTAACACAAACAAACAAACAAACTTTTTGGACAATCCAATATAATGCTTAAGAAAAACATCCAATCTAAAGAGAGTATGCATTGAATATTGGGAGGATTAATTTTAATTGACAAAGATTATCATGTAATAGGTGCTTTCAAATATTTTTATATAACTAAATATTAGAATGCAAGAAAAAACAATTTCCAAATTCATTTTAGAGGACATTTTTTAAAGTTGTATGTGTATGTCCTAAATCAATAGAATAACTGCATAATTTATTGTACAAACACTTTTGATAATGGAAAGAGCACTACAGATAGTGAAAATTAATTTTTCTTTAAATATTTATTTATTTGATTGATTGACTATAATGGTAATTTAAGAAATAGCTCTATTTATCATTTACCATATGATCTCACCTTTAATAGTAACCTAAACAACAAACCAAACAAACAAGCAAAATATAACCAAAGATACTGAAGTGGAGAACAGGCTGACAGTGAGCAGAGGGGGGAGGGGAGGGAATTTCAGGGGAAAAGTGGAAAGGTTTACAGGAACAAGTATAAAGGACACATGGACAAAAACTAGGGGGGGTGGAAATGGGATGGAGGTGGGGAGAGCTGGGGGGTGGGCTGCAATGGGAGTAAAAGACAGAAAACTATACTTGAAAAACAATTAAAATAAAAAAAATAGCTCTATTTAAAATCTAACGTGCTGGTGTGGTTTGGAGAAAAGGGAACCCTGGTACACTGTTGGCAGGAATGCAGAATGGTATAACCACTGTAGAAAACAATATGGAATTTCCTCAGAACACCAAAAATGGAACTGCCTGTTGACCAGCAATTCCACTGCTGGGATTATACCCTAAGAATCCTGAACACCAGTTCAAAAGAACCTATGCAGCCCAGTGTTCACAGCAGCACAATTTACAGTAGCCAAGTGTTAGAGGCAACCTAAGTGCCCATCAGAAAATGAGTGGATCAAAAAACTATGGTGCATTTACATGATGGAATACTATGCAGCAGAAAGGAAGAAGCAGCTCCTACTTTTCACAACAGCATGGATGGAACTGGAGAGCATTATGCTAAGTGAAATAAGCCAGGTGGTAAAAGACAAATACCATATGATCTCACTTATAAGTGGAACCTAATCAACAAAACAAACAAGCAAGCAAAATATAACCAGAGACATTGAAATAAAGAACAAACTGACAGTAACCAGAGGGGAGTGGGGAGGGGATAATTGGAGGGGAGACAAAGGGACATCAAAGAACATGTATAAAGGACCCATGGACAAAGCCAAAGAGGAGCAGCATCGAGGGTAGGGTGGGGGGGAGTGGTGAGAGGGAAATGAAGACAACTGTACATGAACAACAACAAAAAATAAAATAAAATAAATAGAATAGAATAGAATAAAAATGAAATAGAAAAAGTAACATAAAATCCAATTCCAAAGCTAAAATTTTTAAACATAGTAATTGCCTTAATATCCATGTACATTTTTTAAAATTACTAAATCTTCAAATAAATTGTGAGAACTTAAAAATAATCTAGAACAAAAAATATCCTAATTACGTATTGAGATGCTTATATCAATTTAGTGTCATAATTTTCTCTAATGCTATCAGTTTTAAAGGTAATTTTCTGAAATATAAACTTTTTTTTTGGTAAGTGGGTTTTTATAATTCTTTTTTTTTAAACGTGTCTATAATCTTCTTTAAAGTTGCATTTAATGGGTAACTAAATGTGTGCATCTTCAATTACCATTTCTCTTCAGATCATAACATTTTAAATTAAAAACATTGCTTATCTAGGAGCTAAAATACCTGACAAGCTCAGAGCAAACTAGGCTAAATGGAGAATTTTCTGAAAGTCTAATTTATGTCGAGTAAAAACATTTAAATATTTTATCTCAAATATTAATGCAATTACTGTATTCTATCTACATTGAGTATATTTCCTTGATAAATGACTAATAAAAGTATTCACACATTTATCTATATTTTTTGTTACATGAAATTTAGATGCTACCAAATTATAAACCTTCTTAATTTATTACATTTTAAGCTAGTAAAAGCTATTTAATTGTGTCTCTCCAAAAATGTTTTTTTTTTTCTTACATCACTGAATAAGAAACACTTTTTTGTTTAGGTTGTAAGATATCTTCTTAATTAATTTCACATATTTATTTCTAATAATATAGTAACTATTAACTCACCTACTCCTTTAGCAGACAAGAAACTCTACAAAGTTTCAAATGCTACATCAGTTTATTAAGGCTTTGAAATAGAAATTTATCAAGATTGGTTTGAATTTTTTCCCACTACAATTCATAAGCTCAACGTAAAGCTCTGGAAGTTTGTTCCCAACCCTTCTTGTCTTCCTGTATCACCACAGGGGTGGAGGAGAAGTAAACACTAGTGATGGTCACAGTCCAGGAATATATGCCCCCTAAAAGATTGATATTTAATCAAAAAATACAGAACACTGCTCTTTCTCTATATTTTACCACCATCCCAACAAGACTCCGGTATGAGAACTGTAAATGGCAGCTGAAAGAGTTGCAAGACACAGATGTTTCCTGAGGAGTACTTAAGCAAGCCTGTATCTATTTTTTCAGTGAATCAATGATTAATAACTTGGAAAAACTTAAAGCAGGAGGGTTCAATTACCTTGTCTCTGGAACACTTAGGAAAATAGAGACAGGCTGTGGTTTGTTCTTTTTTGTAATTTGTTTGTGTGATAAAAATAAAAGCTCCATCCAGAGCACAGGTATCATACACACTACCAGAGAGATTGGGGAGAAGCTGTAATGGAGATCTACTCCAGCTAATTAAAACAAATCCAGGCAAGTGCTAAACCAGATGAGAAATCAGGATTGAAGCATAAATGAGGTCTGTCTGAAAAAGCCGGGATATATGGTCATCTCACTGGATATAGTTCCAGGAATCTCAGTTGCAAGGGGTTTTGTTGCTGTAGCTTTGTTCACATATTAAGGGTTTAAAATTCAGACACTTTTAATTTCTTTCATTATAACTAAAATTGCCAAATTAAGGCTGAGCAAGACTGGTTAAGTGACCTCATCTATTTACTAATTTTATCAAAGAAGACACACAAACCAAGACAGGGTAAGCCATGGCGACGTTCACAAAGATCACTTATATCAGAACCATAATTTCAACCCAAACATCGGACCCTGGACTTGACCTTTTATTTCACTACACTGATAGTTTAGGCTGAAGTTTTCTTTTTGTTTATCTTGATACTGATGTTCTTTTGGAGCTTTAATTCAGAGCAGCCTGAGTGCCAGTTACAGAAATAAAAGCATTTATGGCATAATTTTAAACATTTTTGTGGTAAAAGATTAACAGACTGAATAAAAAATCAAAGGTACAATTCAATCTGGTCAACCTCCTTCTTCCTTAATGAGATAATTTCCATGACGTAATGATTCTAATAATTCAATCAATATCTCTTTAAGGAACATCAACCACTGTGCTAGGTACTGAATAAGGGGTTGGGAGTGGGGTAAAGAATTAAATGTTCAATCAACTTATCTAGCACGGAAGATTAATGAGTGCATGTAATTCAAGGCAACATATGAAGTCTCTCCCAATGGTAACCAGCCATGTAATATGAAAAACAGAGGCATTTATTGAAGAAGATACAAGATACAAGAAACACAGCACACAGGACAATGATGCCTCAGTCTCCTTCAAAGTAGGCAGCTTGGGACCTCACACAATTCTCCCAATCACCATCAGCTACTCCATTATATTTTCCTGAATCTCATCAGTGGTCTGAAATCCCTTCTTTTCCAAAGGTGATTTTAGTTTTAGGAAGAGCCAGAAGTCACTGGGTGCCAAGTCTGGCTAAAGGGGGGCTGAGTCACCTGGGTTATTTGATGTTTCACCAAAAAACTCTGCACCAGATCCAATGCATGAGTAGGTGTGTTGTGATGAAGCTGCCAATCTCCAGTTGCCCATTACTGAGGCCTTCTAAATTATCTGAATAGTCTCCACAGAGGAATGTTCACACTTAACACAAAGTTTGATACAGATTTGTTGCTCTACCTGCTCAGTCATTTAGACTGTGACAGCCACACAGTACATGTGCTCACTCAATGGCATCTACGGTACCCATTGACTAGTACAGTGAAGTCACCATTGTTCACATATGTGCATTCTAGTCCAATCTCCTTGGATGCCAGGTTATATCAATGTTGTGCAAACCGTTTTCATTATATAATGATGGTTGGACTTTTTCTGGACAGACCTCATATGTTATAGCATGATTATGGGAATACTAACTGAAATAATATTAATTCTGACAGGTAGATAAGGTGCAGAATCATGAATACTACTAGATGAAGTCATGATAGGAAAATCATGAGTGCTAATGGTGACTGCAGAATGAAAATTGTCCTTATCGTTTGTCATTTAAGATTTTTAAGGCCATTATTTAGAGTTTTATAGAAGGGTATATCAGAGCCAGATAATACAGTTTTCCCAAAGTCATCTGAGAGTGGATACATATGTATTGAATGCCATTTAACTATTCTGTAACATATATTATACAGTTACAAATACCCTCTTAGAAGTGAGAAATATTAACTTTTATCCATGATGCTCTGTATGAAAGCATCATAGGTTGGTAGTATAAAAGCCTAAGAGGAACTAAACATCAGCATGATCACCAAAGGTCGAAAGTAAAAGTAAGCAGTGGTGAGCACTGGAAAAGTTCCACCTGGTGGACTAGGATGGTATGACAGCCACAATAAGCCCAACCAGGGAGCTGCAAAAGGCTTTCATATCAATGATGGGACATCTCTCACTTTGCTTAGTTTTGCCATTGAAGCCTTTACTGAGAATGTGGGATCCTGCCTTCATGAGGCCAATGAACTGTGTCTAAAAGATATTTTCAATTAAGCAACTTTGCTTAGTAAACACTGAAAGTAATATGTTTCATACAAACTATAATTTAATACTTACAACATATATGAAAATTTTATTTCAAGGATAAAATTTGTTATATTACAAATATGCAATAAAGCTTTAAGGCTGAGTCAATGGGGAAGAGGATTATAGAACCATTTATATATGATTCTTACAAAGATTGGGTCAATATATTGTCATATTTTCATATATTAATGGTAATACCAATCTACACATAGATTTTTAAGCTTTGCTAATTATCTAGAAATAGCAAGAAATATTGATTTTACTAAACCAACTGTACTATTCAATAAACTGTTTTAAGGAGGAAAATTGCTCAGAAGATAAATGTATTTTTTAATGCAAATAGCCAATATTGTAAAATTTTAGTATTCAGTTATAGCAGTAAGTTCTCAGAGTAAATCAGCCAAAGAAAATTAAAATTTAAAAGTAATTATAAGGTATGTTAACTTAACAGTTGTTTACAATGTAGAAAAATGTGTTAAACATTTGAACTATTTCTATAAAGAATGCAAACTTTCATAACTATTATTTACCCTAAAATTATTAATCTACCAACATAGTATAAATAATATTGTATATTAAAATAAATATTTAGTAATATTATATAAGATAATATTCAATTACTATTATAAAGCATATAATTTTATTATGTTATATATTCCAAATGCACCAATTCTGGGAGAATATGTCACAGAATAAAAATACTGTTTGATTAGTCTTAGAGAATGCAATTAGTGGCAGGAGAAAATTTTTATTTGAAACTAAATCTTAACTGTGAGTTTTAGGAATGTTTCAATAAAATGGATATTTTCAGACTTGCCACAAGAATTAATTGTAATATCCAGATATGTATGAAGTTTTTGAAATGTTAGATATTGGCAAATTGAAAGCAACACAAGCTGCAGGGAATAAATAAGAAACTCATACTTTAGCTCCAGGACAGAAATTGCTTCTTTTTATTTGTGTGGTTCCTTGATCATAGACAATGAAAATTTAAAGAAATATGTATCTGTTTCTTAATGTTGCCATGGCTACCAAAAAACAAACAAATGCAACAAAAGGGATTGTGTAAACTATTTGCATGCAGGATGCTGGAAGGAGAAAATCATGCCACAGTGAAACTCCCAGTATCACAAACTATTACACTCATAATGAGAAGCCTGTCTCACGCTACCAACAACTCACACTTACACTCACAGAGCAAACTCCCAGCTACCCACAAGCCTCTCTGTTTCAAAACTTTTGAACAGAACCTTTTGAATTGATTGTTGAACCACCAAGGAAATAAGCCATCTACTCTGGAAAGTATCTGTTTGGCAGGCTTTATCACTCCAAATTTTCAGGAAGGAACCAATGAGCAGGTAAACCAAGAACAGGTATGCTGCCTTCAGTTTTCTCCTAACTTAGCCCCAAAATTAGTCAACATTATAATTATTTTGCAAAAAAATGGTTTTCTATAGTTAAATAAAAACAAAAAATTTCTAGTTCTCAGAATAGTCAGCTAAATTTCTATAGTATTTTTTCTTTCCCCAAATAAAAATTATATTTCCTTTTGAAGTAGCTTATGTTGTTGAAGTGACTGAATCTAGGAGATAAAAATGCTTTTTGTTTTTTTCCTCTCAAAAGCATTTTTTAAAAAGAAATAATTTTTAAAATTCACATACTTGTTTGGGGGTGTCAATCTCCTATATATACTTCTCTAGTTTTTTTAAATTTTGTACTAGAATTAAAAAATGAACATGTGTACCTCTGCCAGTATGATATATAATCAGGGAAGTCACATGGGACTGGAAGCCTCCCTTATCCAAACTGCACATGATTTTTTCAAATTCCCATAAAAAGATTCTCTTTCTTGTTAATTCCTTGCTGTTATTTAACTTACTGGCTGAGCTGTGCATCAATCCCTCATTCCCTGGTTCATCTACTTTATTTCCAAAAAATCTTAGTTTCTCGAATCTCTTAGTACTAGAAATGTAGTTCTCAGCAAGCAGAAGGTTGCTGTACCTTTCTATGAATAGTTGCAGTAAATTATTGTCAGAAGGCGTATAAATTACATGTCCTAAGTATTTGCTCCTGTCTTACATTTTCCTGGACTCTGCTTTAGAATACTACACTCAAGATAAAAATAAGAAATACATGAACTCATGGGTATATATTAACAGCTATGCATATTTTCCATTTATTTCTGCTATGACTTTAAGAACATATTTGTTAGATATTAATCTTTTGTTAAATAAGATACAACAATGTGAAAAAAATTTGCAATGTCACATTTTAACATAAAAAGAAATCTGTAGAGTGGTATACTTATAAGTGTAAGAATTTATATTTTAATAATAAAAACATAAAAAGGAAAAATAAATTTAATATTACAATATAGTCATTGTGATTTTTATTTAAGATTTTTTGGCATTGCTATATTACAAAAATAAAAGATTTAAACAATTACTGCATCAGTATGTATTTTACCTACTAAAAAACTGTGGTTTAAGAAAATCTTTAATTTTTTAATGTATGATGATAAAATGAGTTTAATTGATAGCAAGTGGTTTAATGTGAACTTATTTAATTTTTAAAGTAGAGAAACTTTAGTAAATGGTTTAAAATCTAGTTTTAACTCTACTGTTTATAAGTATTAAAAATTTTCTATTAGAAATATTCTAAAAAGTGATTTCTGATTTCCTTTCCAGCTCTAAGATAATTATATTTTAATAATACTTTAGTTATAAAAATAAATTTAACTAGATTAAGTAATATATAAATACAGATGTTAATAGAGTTAAAGGCACCAAAAAAAGGCAAAATAACACTAAAACCTCCTGACTACTACCCAAACTCTCTCCTCCTGAGATTTTTCTGTAATATTTTTATTCCTTCAAGAATTATAAATATTTATGTGGAATTTTATAATTTTATAAAAACATGGAATTTTATAATTCTATATGCATTAATATTGAATTTTATTTAACTTTATAGGAAAGATAAAACAAGGTACTTGGCAAATTGAAAGAGGGTTAAATGTCAAAACAGAAGAGTGGCAATCCTTTTACTTTGAATAGCTACAGAAGTGAGCAGAAAGAGCATCCGTACCTCTTCAGTCAATGTATTTTATATTTACTGCCTCCTCAGGCCTGGGCTCTGCCAGTTTCTCCGGAATTTGGTCTCTCTGAGAAGGTTACCTTGATGTTAGAGTTGATAATGTTATAGCTGCTGACACCGAGTGCTGTATAATATTCTTCACTTTGTGAGTGACTCAGAGTTATATGATGGATATGATTTTAAACAACCTTCTTAAGTATGTATGCACATGTGTTTGGAAATATAAATACAGAATTGAACCTATAACCCAAAGGATACTCTAGGATATTGTCAAGCCAAAGGCTAACACTAAAATAAATTTTTCAAAAATTCAAGAGAACCTCCTCCCAAAACTTTCAGTTAGGATGTTGGTATGTTTCAAGGATAAACTCTAAGGTCAGGTTTTAACCTGCACCTGAGAAATGTTTATATGAGCAAAGATTTCCAGTAAATCCAAAGAACAGAAAGTCTTTTATTTTCCAATCTGGGAAGTACTTCCACCAAAGCAAAACTAATAAATAAAATGTGGTAGAAAAATATATAAAACTTCTAGTTTAGTACTTTATCTAGTTGACCAGAGATAAAGGGTCAAAATGATATCAAGGTCAAGATGAAGCTAAAGATAAGAAGAGAAGTAGTTAAAATTTATCTAGGATTAGTGAACTTGGTCAATTTTTCTGACTTTTTTTAAGGCCACAGTATCTTTCACCCACCTTTCCTGCACTTAGGAAGGTATCGAAAATCAGTTTTGGTAAGACGTATAATCTAGTATTTTGTGGCTGTGGTAAAATCACTTCAAATCTCTGTATATCATTATGCTTTAGGTGGATTTAAAATGTAGTAAGAAGAGATACTTGATTCTGCCTCTAAACTCATATGGGGGCCAAGTTACATAAACTAACCAGTACAATTCAATTCTGTTTTCATAGGTAAGAAAACTAAAGTTAAAATAAATGTAAAAAAACACATCTATTATTGAAAACAATTCAGAAACAATACATATATATGTTTGTTTTCAGGATTTTCATGGTTCAAACCTCAGATTCTTGATTATAGAGTGTTGCTGAAAAGATGGAGACTGGGAGTAATAAGTAAATGGGCTGGTGGGAGACATCCAGACAAGTAGGAAGAAAGAAAGAAAAGAGAGAGTGTAGGAGAAACAGAAGAGAGAGGAAAAGGGAGGGAGGAAGACACTTCAGAAAACAAAAGGTTTTAAACATATAATGACAATTGCAGGTTCATCCTTACTGAAACTAATCAAGGGTAGCAATTATGCACAAAAGTCCTTTACTATCAAAGAATAATAATGCACAGGTGATCAATTTTATTCACATTTTGGGATATACTAGGTTTGTTCATGCTTTCATTAATATGCTGATTTATTTTAAAATATTTATTTAAACTTTTATGTTTTAAATTATTTAATAGGCCCTGGGGATATTTTGGGCAAGACAGGAAAGAACTTTTTTTTTTCATGGAATTGTATAGTCAGGTTTAGTAATCTAGAATCTGATAATCCAAAAATAATAGTCAATGTTGAAAGCACAATGTTTTTCCATAGTATTAAATACTTGCAATATAGGCAACTAAATGGAACTACAAAATATCTTAAGTTTAATATATCATAAAACCTGAAATTCTAACTTTAGAAAATAAGGTTTAGATTAATCAAGTTCTTTAGACACTTAATGCATTGTGTTTTTCCAAAGAACTTTCTAAAATATTAATCACTTAGGAAGATATAAGTTAAGAATCATATTTCACTGTGAGTAAAGATTCCTAAAAGAGAGTAACTCAAACAAAATTAATGATGAATCTGTCACATAATAAATCTGGGACAGACAACCCAGGCCTGGGAAGGCTCCAAAATTCCAATAGCACCACGCCACCCCAACCTCCTATTGTCTTTCAACAGTCTCTGCATCGCATAGAGGAATATGTCTTAAATGGTTACACCTGGGAGCTGATAGTTGCATAAGGACAAGGAAATCATTTGCTGAAGTGTGGGAACCTAAAAGTTCATTCTTTTCCTAGGATTCTCTGGAACATTGTAGAAACACACACACACTCCCAACACACATACATACACCTGCACACAGACGAATGTGTCCAATCATTATGCAGTATTGTAGTCACCTCTGTCCTAAGGAGTCTGTAAAAGGTGCTTCAGTAAAATAAATAGATAAGGTGTTTCATTACTAGATTGATAGCAGAAAGGAAAAAGAGTGAAATACTTCCAAACCAATAGTGTTAATGGCTTTAAGTTATATTTAGCTTATTTTTGTTACCAAATCAAATGTCAAGGTACACAATGAGAAAGAGGTAAGTGGATAAAAAAAATAGAGTGTGATTATTGTCTGACATAGAGGAAATAATGAGATTCATTGTAGCTAATGCTTTGGGCATCTTTACTAAGCAACAGATTACTCATAAATAATCCAACACTTAGTGTAATATTGGTTACCATCATTTTAGTTAAAAGATGCTAAAGCCTTATTAGATAACAGTCTATTTCTCAGCTTTTGCAGGCTAGGGTCCCTAGAGACAACATATAACACTGGATCTCAGCTAAAAGGCCAAGACGTAATAGTCGAGATACACTGGAAAACACATTATGGATCTATGGCACCGACTCAATTACCAGGAAATAGACAGAATAACAAGAAAGCTTAAATATATACAACTGAAATCTATTTTAATATCTGTAGGAGAATAAAAAACAGTAGGCTTATACTTCATTTTTGAGTTTTATTTTTTACATGCTTCAGAAACCTTATTGTTTACTACATCGCTCAGAAAACAAGACCTCATTTCTCTAGCATTATACTATCATCTTGATAGATAAACTTACTGTATTTTTCAGACCATAAAATGGACCTAGGTTTTAGAGTAGAAAAAAAATTTTGAAGCAAAAAATGTGGTAAAATATTTAATAACATAAATAACATATTTCACCAATGTAAATATAAACAGAACTTGACAGCAGCATTAACAACCATTATTCCTCCCAAATTTTTTTTGGGGGGAGGGGCATCTTATAGTCCAAAAAATATGATATATGTTTCTAATAAAATACGATTTCTATGTTGTCCTTAATTTAATGTTTAAAGAACTATAATTTTACAAAAATTCAAGGATAAAAACAAAGCATTAGCTTTTGCTTTCTTTCCAGAAACAAAGGTTTGTGAATTTCAGAAGTATCAGTGGCAAACCTTGGAGAGGGATGTATTAATTTTTTTGAATGCAACAAAAGCTAATTTTAGCTACACTTTGTATTTTCTAAGCCTTCCAGAGTTTTAGCTTTGATATTCCTAAGTGACTCCTTCCTCATTTATAAAAGTATGTGTACATCCCTTTATTTGGGTGAAATAACGGCACTATGTAGAATGCCACCCTTGATTAGTTGGGGGAATAAAGACAGCAGCAGAGCCGGAGCTGAGCTTGTCAGGAAGAACACATTGTCTTCTGCAGCTTCTATGTGCAGTGTGCGTTGCCTTTGATTTGATTCACCCCACGCACGTCTAGTTCCTAAAAATACATTTCCCTTTCACTTGCATAATTCCCATCTACAGGAGAAATGTTTTATTCCTACTCTTCAACAAGTCTGGCATGCATGTTTAACCACTGTTGGCTTCTGTAGATAAGCAGGAAAAAGAATTGCAATAATAGATTAAGAAGCAATATCTATGTGACAGTTACTATTCAAAGCCCTTTATGTCTACACTCTCATTTAAATTGTTCATCAAGCTTACAAAGATGGTATATTTATATATTGTATAATTATTATTATTATTGCACAGATAGGAAACTGAGGCACCAAGAGGTTAGGTAATTTATCTTAGTAACCCAAGAGCATGATGGAGCTAGGCAAGCTCTGAAACTTGGAAATGTGACTACAGAGCTTGAGTTCTTAGTCAACATGCAATACATTCTCCTAAAAATCAAATCTAGTCCAATTTATTATATATTGTGCATAAGTTTCTAATGTGTAAGATATTGCTATTAAAGAGTGCTGAGGCTTCAATACTGAGTTAGAGAAAGCAATCTCTTTTGAAACTAACAATAAAAGGTATAAGGAGATGGACCATGATAAGTAAGGCACAGTAGTAAAGTATTTTGCCACCATGTTGAAGAGTAATATTAGGATGAAGAGGCATACTAAATTTATTTGAAGCAGACTTTGAGTAATAGAATTAGTTTTTGACAAGGATTCATAAGACCTAAGTTCAAATTTCACTTCTGTCATTCCTTCATGATTTTATAAATGTTATTTGTCCTCTTTGAATCTCGGCTTCTTGTGAGATTTAGAAACTAATTATATAATACTTTAGAGGGTATAATAAGAATTAAATGTTCAATGCATGAGTATTTTATGCTGGAGAAAGGTTAAAGTCAGAACAGGGATTTGACATACCATCCTACATTTCCATATTAGAAAAGAAAATATTTTTATCTAGTTTCAGAGATAATTTTTTACTTAATCATAATAACCTATGATTTTTTACTATCTAGACTTCTGAATAAAATAGCCATCCATATGACATTTAAATCAATTTATTTTTCTACCTATTTTAAAAATTGTTTATTCATTAAAAGACTATATATCTTCACTTAAAATTATTAAAGTTTGGTTTTGCTATTATTTTTATAAATGCTTCTTTTAAAAATACAGTATAAAAGAAGAGCTTATGAATCAAATATGCAAATTTTGCCTTAATAACAAAATTATAAAATCCCATTGATTACAAAACTGTTGGAGTGTGGAATAATCATATTAAACAGCAACATTTAGCTTTCTTCTACTGCTATATAAAGCAAGTTGATTGGACTACCATAAACATTGAATTATCCCTGACTTCATTGGGGAATTTGAGTCATACTTCCCAGTTGATGAGATTGGAAAGGCATTGCAAAGGAACTTGGACACGTATACTTTTAAATTTTTGAAAAATTTCTTAGGCCCTGACTGGTGTGGTTCAGTTGCTTGGTCATCATTCACAAAGTGAAAGGTTGCCAGTTTGATTCCCAGTCAGGGAACATGCCTAGGTTGCAGTTCCGTCCCTAGTCAGTGGTGTACAAAGGGTACATGAGGCAATGGATCAATGTTTCTCTCTCACATTTGTGTTTCTCTCCCTCTCTCCTCCCTTTCCCCCTCCCTTCCCTTCTCTCTAAAAAAAAAAAAAGTCAGGGTTATTGGTTCATTAAGCAGCTTCAAAGCATTAAACATTGTAATACTGATCACGCAGAAGTACCTGATCATAATAGATGAATGTTCTTCCTTAATTTGGATTTGCCAAATTGATTATTTCTATAATTATGCTAGTTCATTTGCCTCTAACAACAAATACACATTTTTCTCTTTGATTTACATGTTCATGCCTCACCATGACTAACAAACTTTCAGGTCTTAAATAAAACAAGAAATGACATATTTTTCAATTTGATAAGAAAAGCAACAACACAAAGTATATTTCATATTGTCAGCCCTCACTCTGACAACCAGAAATGGATCTCTTCTTCTTAGCGGAGTTTTAGGCCTCATCATATAATACATAACGGGTTTGGGTGCTTGAGGTATGAAGGTTGAAAGGACCTGGTTTGATTGATTTAAAATGGGGAGAGTAAAGAGTCAGTTGGAGAAGAGAAATAATAAATATGAAGAGAAAAGGAAAAAGGAGAAAAGTAGAGCTGGCAGACTCTGAGTAGTAAGAGGGTTAGAGAAGAGAATGAGAAATAGTACCAGGATGGCATGGGTGTACCTGTGAGGCGAAAAAAGGGTAAGAAATATACTTTAAAATTATTGCTTGATGCTATGAATGAGAATATCCTTTTCAAGTTTCTTAAGACATCTCGGTTAAGATTTAGACTGTTTTACAGTTTATTGAAGGTATTTTTCATCTGCAAGAGAATGATATAGGTAACCTCAACATAATGAAATAAAAGAACCCTATTTATAACTTCTCCCAAAAAGAAAAACAAAAATATAAAGAAAAGATCTTAGTAAATATAAATACAGTATTGTCAAAATGGCAGGAAAATACATCAGGACTCAGTACTTTGAAATTTGTAACAAATATTTTTTTTCAAAGTCTTTGCAGTCTTCTTTTGTACAACAGCAACAATAATCCCTGGATGTTACAGATCAAACAAGCAGAGGACAACTCTGCGAGGTAAGAAGAAGGAGGGGGAATGCCCAAAGGTCTCAGGGTTTGAGGGAAACACAGCAGCGAGTCCCCTGAGTGTCCTCACTGCTCCATATCCAGGTACTACAGGCTCTTTGAAACTACCTGAAACTACCAACCTGAAACTGCCAAAATGCACAGACCAAATAAAGCTCCAAGTCTATTCTCCCTAGCAAAAGGACCAGAGAAGAGTGGCCTAACAACAGAACATCTGTTTGTCAATACTTGTCCTATTCTAGCCAAACACTAACAGAAAAGCCATATTATAATTTTACAAGATGTCACCATTGGAGGAAACTAGCCAAAGGTACTCAGGATTGTTCTACATCATTTCTTAGAAGTGCATGTGAGTCCACAATTATTTCCATACAAAATTTTAATTAAAAATATATTAAAGATATATTATACATATATTTTTGAATTAGTGTTTTCATTGGAAAAATACCTGAAAGTAGAATTGATGGGTTGTATGGTAGTTCTATTTTTAATTTTTTTAAAGATTTTATTTATTTATTTTTAGATGATGGGTAATGGAAAGAGAAAGAGAAGGGGAGAACCATCAATGTGCGGTTGCCTCTCATGCCCCCCTTTGCTGGGGACCTGGCCTGCAACCCAGGCATATGCCCTACTGGAAATCAAACTAGTGACCCTTTGGTTCACAGGCCTGCGCTCAATCCACCGAACTATAACAGCCAGGGCCTATTTTTAATTTTTATAAAGAAACTCCATACTATAATTCCAAATGGCTGTATCAATTTACAGTCCCAAGAGTAGTCCTGGCTGGTGTGGCTCAGTGCATTGTGTGTTGGCCTGTGAAACAAGAGGTCACCAGTTCAATTCCCAACAGTGCACAAGAGTCCCCTTCTCTCTACAGCCTAACCAACACTTGTTATTTGTCAACCTTTTCATAATCAGCATTATAACAAGTGTGAGGTGGTAACTTTTTATGGTTTTGGTTTTTATTTCCCTGATGATTAGTGATGTTGAGCATCTTTTCATGTGTCTGTTGGCCAATTATATATCTATACACCCTAATGTTCACTGCAATAGTATTCGCAATAGCCAAGATATGGAAGCAGCCTAAGTGTCCATCTACTGATGAATGAATAAAGAAAACGTGATTGATATATATTTGTGTGTGTGTACACACACATACACACACACATATAATGGAATATGACTCAGCAACTAAGAAGAAGGGAACCTTGCCATTTGTGACAACGTGGATGGACCTAGAGGTTATTATGCTAAGTGAAATAAGTCAGACAGAGAAAGGTAAATGCTGTATGATTTCATTTATATGTAGAACCAGAAAAAAAAAAAAAAGAACAAACAAAACCAAACAGAAATAGACTCAGATGCAAGAAAAAACTGACTGATGTTTGCTAGAGGGGTGGAGATGGGAAGATGATTGAAAAAATAAAGAGTGAAGGGAATAAGAGATACAAATTTCCAGTTATAAAATAAATAAGCCACAGTCATTTAATGTATAGCACAGGGAACAGAGTCTATAATATCATAATAACTTTGGTGAGAGATGATTACTAGACTTGTGATGATCACATTTTAAGTTATGTATAGGTAGAATTACTAAGTTTTATACCTAAAACTAATATAGTATGTCAATTATATCTTAGTAAAAAATATACATTTTTAATATATATTCTGTTTCAAATTCAATGCTATCTGCAGATTAACACATTATATCTAAGTGTCTTTTGTATTTGAACAAACACCTAAGTTCTAGTATAAAATTTTAGAGTGCTCGTGGAAGCTCTACTCTCCACCAATAGCTCAGGGAGGGCCCTTTTCACACAGAGCCAAGTTGCTTCCGAAATCCTACAAAATACAGAGGGTGGCAAAAGTAACTTTACAGTTGTGAGTATGCAAAACACAGAGCTTATTTTGTTTTACTATTCATTAATTATTGTATTACTTTGCATAGGAACAACTGTAAACCTACTTTTGCTCCATGTTGTATTTGTTCATTCAATGAACTTTTATGAGTTTATATTATATGTCAGGCTTCAGGAGCACAGAGGTATGGTGGCTCCGATCTATTAAGCACTCATACCCTTGTAGTGAATACGCACCTAAACCAAAACTATATTGTGCCGTGACAAATACAAGTGCATGTGAGGAAAACAAACCATGAGAACACAGTACAGGGAAGAAATTACACAGACAGCAGCCAGTTGTACGTATAGGTTGTTGACTCTGCTTTCACTGACAAATATACACACAGGGACAACAGTTTATTCTATGGTTTTTGCACAATTCTTCTGCTAAGTTTATGCCACACCTGAGGTACCTGTTCAACAGGACTATATTGGTGCCTCGCAGCATTTCTAAATGGTACGGATGTCACGATGGCGCATATTACAGTTTAGAGCCATGGTCCTGTTCCATCTTACAAATACTTTTCTCAAGTGGTGCCTGGAAGTCTTTAAACAAAAAACATATTAACAGTTTTTTTTTTTAAAGATAGAGGAATAATTTGACACTAACTATAGGAGTAAAGATACTAACACTGAATATAATTATCAGAAAAACTAAAATATACTTTTCAGACAAATGAAATACTTATAAGCTTAAGATCTGAAAAGTATGAAAGCCATAGATATTAAAATAAAGAATTATAACTTAGAAAACCAATAACAAAGGCATTCTTCTCACTTTCACTGTATTTAGGTATTTTCATTTTTTATCAACTTTATGCAGCAACTGTAATCAACCAAACTTTCCTCACTTTATTAACCTTTAGATATTTTGTATACTTTGTCCATATTATCCTATTTTTCTCTAGTAATTTTTATCATATGTTAGATATTGTGGGTAAGGTTTTGTGGAGTATCTAGATTTTCTGTTTTCCCTAAGAGTGTTGATTTTAATTCAGAGCATCATTATTTTGGCCCATAGCTTGTGACGCTTTTAGCCTTCTGTGGCAGATCTGGTGAAACCTTTGAGGGCTGGTTTAGCTCTCCATAGAAGACAAACACTTTCTTGGTCTCAGGTGACTAACTCAAATATTCAGTGAGGTCTCTTAACTCTAGCTCAATGGAATCCTAGTAACGCCTAACCTTGTTTGAGCTCTGAAAGTTTTTGAGATTGTATTTCCCCATTAGTTGTTGTTTGTACTTACAGTTTATACTTACATGTAGCCATTACTCTAGGCATCCCTCTTCATGTGTGAATTTTCCCTGAGTACCTCTGTTTTATCCAGCACACCTCCCTGAGAATTTCAGCTTCCTCAGCCTCCCCTAAACCCTTATGCCAGTTTCCTCATCCCACTGAAACTCATAGGGTCTGCCTGAGTTTCCTCTTGCTGTACAGTGTTCCAGAGAGTACCCCCAGGCCAAAATCCTATGCAAACATAAGGTTCATATAATTTGTTTCTCTTTTTCATAATGGGTACATTCTTATAATTTCTATTTTCCAATATTTGAAATAGTTATATCATATATTTTGTCTAGTTTTGTCAAGTGCTTTTTGGCAAGGATGTCTAATCCTACACAAGTATCTCTGTCATAGTCAGAAGCAAGAGTATCTGGATTCATTTTGAAGGGAGAGCTAACATGATGTGCTCATGGATTGGACAGGAGAAATAAAAAGGAATGACTGCAAGGCACTTACCTTATTTATTTAGAATGATAAGGTTACCATGAAGGCAGTAAGGATCACTGAGGGAAGAGCCTGTTGTTTGTATGTTTGCTTTTATTACTAGGAGGGGTAAAAGTGCCCAGGAATAAACTTTCAGACGTTTCAGTTTTAAGATATCTGTTACTCCTTGAGGTATACTAAGTAGATAGTTAGATATAACAAATCTAAATTCCAGGTAAGTGAAGGGACCAAAATTCTGCCACCCTAAAATGTTGCTTTTGGGGGGATATTGATTTTAAGCTGTTCATTAAGAAACATGAGACACAAAAAGAACTTTTGACCCTTCTCCCATTCTAGCCCAAGAGATTCATATGGGGAAACCTGCCTCAGGAAGGAGAGCTTAGGATGCAGCCTTAACCTAATTTGAATTAAGAACAGTAATAAACAAAAGGGTAAACAAGAGGGCTTCCAGCAGGTGCCTGTTAACTGAATACCCAGTGCCCCATTGTTTCTGAGTGGCTAGCAAGGATTTTCTTGCCAACTGTATTCCTCTCTTCCTCAACTACCTGTAAGCTGTCCATTCTCACTTCTGAAATCTAATACCCCATGGCCCCACCCTTTTTCCTTTGTTCAAAAATGTCCTATATGAACAATGTTGCCTTACTTTTGGGGGTAATTTTCATGGCTTGATTATGTCTGTGTAGATTTCCCATGTGTATGTATTAAACTTTTTTATTTTCTCTTGTCATTCTATATTTGTTGATTGGTTATTAGCCCAGTCAGAAGAATTTGGAGGTTGGAACAGAAAAGTAACAATATTTTTTAGTCCCCACAAAACAGATGCAGGATAGTTAGTTAATTAGGGAGTTCTCAGTGTGTAGAAAATAAAAAAGGGTCTTGAGATGAGGTAACATTCTCCTAGGCAACAAATGTATATGGAAAAAGAGATGACAAGTAGACCTCAGACCTTAGACTTACTTGGCTCCTCTTTAATGAAAAATGAATTCTTAATTGAGTCCTTTTTAATGAAAGTTTTTTCCCCCTCTATTTAGATAGGACACATCAGTAGAACTTTTTTCTTTTCCTTTGAACTTGGTGTCCAGAGGAAGGCAAAGTGCACAGATATGGGGAGTAAGAAAAGATTGAAAAGATTTAAACACATGTTATTGAGAAAGTCCCTTCAGATGTGTTATTCTTCTTCTACTGTTGCAGGTGGAAATAGGGTTCTTCCATGTAGTCACAAGAAAAGTATTTTGGAGACTAATGAAGTGAGTAATAGTGGTGAGATTAATTGGAGTCAAAACAAGGACTACTCCCCTCTGCCCAAAGTCTCATCCTTGACCAGGTGGCTCAGCTCCATCTTACTGCAGAAGAAATCCAGTCTCTGGGGCTCCAGACCTGTACCCCTGCCCATCAAGCCCTGGAGGGTCAGGCCCAAGGAAAGAGGACTTCTCTGCACCCCACCTCCCCATCTGCAAGTGGGCCACCATGGCCAGGACTAGTACTACACTTGGGGACACACTGCAGCCTACGTGGCTGCCAGACTCAACTTGCATGGCTGCTATGGAGAAAGAGGACACAAACAAACAAGCCCCAGGCCTTTGTTCAGCCTTGATGATATCTCCTCAGGTATGGGCAGGGGTAAGCTTTCTTTCAAACTAACCAAACTTCCTAATTCTTCGTGGGCTTGGGTTGGGCCCTCCCCTATCCAATTCCTTTCCTACATCCTCTGGGTTTTGTGCCCTTATCCTATCCAATTCTTTTCCCAGATTATCCAGGCTAGACTATTCCTCTTTATGTTGCCATTTTGGCTCCTACTGTACATGCCTCAGCAAGAAATGTCCCCTTCACTGGTTCTCCCTCCCCCTGGTAATCTGTGAGAAAGGGCCTGTTGTTTCCTAGGAAGATTAGCAAACCAGGCTTTCCTCCCTACTTGGGTGAGGGAGTGATGTTAATCCCCTTGGTGGAGAAATGTGGATATCCCCTAGAGCATCTGTAGTTTCAAAACTTAATCAGGCTCTGGGTCTGATTCCATTTGCACCCTTGCTTTGCTAATGACTAACTAACTTATGCTGTAACATTGCCATGCTAGATTATAAACCCCTCAGTGGGAAATGGCATTTTTCTCTATTTTATTTGTCTTTTTTACATGTGTAATTTGTAAGTGCTAGCAGATAGGTGCTTATTCTAAGTGCTTTGGTATAACATATTTCATCACCCAATTAGGACACGTTATGAGAGGCACCAATATTAGTGAATCACTAAGAAGGAAACATTATGATTACAGTTAACATCATAATTAATTTTAAGTTCACTATAATTAGCATTATAATTAATTGTGAGTTAATTACAATTAACATAATTAATTTGAAGTTAATTATAATATTAATAAATTAAAAATGCATCTTAGTATTTATATACAATTATATATTGTTTAACCATCTGGTCGCTCTATGGAGGAAGTGAAGGAAAACATGGAAGAAGAAGAGAAATGTTAAAGGCCACCTACATATATGTTGGGAACAGTTCATGCCACGTAGGACATTCGTTCACTTAAGAAAGCTTACGTACTTCTTAAGTGAACAAATAAACGATTTACCTTTTCGTTTCTATACAAAATAAGTATTTATGAGAAGAGACTCCTGGAAAAGTCCCAGGTGAAACTAGTATAATGTTGAATTCAGTAAACCGTGACTCTTGAAATACATCAATGAAAATAAAGTTATTCAATTTTAGTGCATTTGGCTCCATGTTGGTCTCAAGTTATTTCATACTGTGGATAAGTTTATTTTTAAGCCATAGAGAAAAGTGATTTCTGTTTGGTTCTATACCAAACTAATGTTAGCATTTTAGTAATTAAATCTGAAATTGCTTTCTTTTGTTTACTGAAGCAGTGGTGTTTATATCACAAGAATGTAAATCACTTTGGCAGTAATGAAGATGCTCCTATGGTGTGTTACATAAGACCGTATTGTGTGTCATTTTGTGAAAACAAAGGCCATTTGAATATTTTATGCATTATATATAAATAATTATAATAAATAATGTATGATTATAATATATAATTAATGTAATTGTACATTAAATACGTAACCATTTATTTTTATTTATACATAATTTTGGGGAAAAATTTTGTATAATTCTTGTTAGGTAACAACTGAATGTTGGTGGTCTGCCAAAATTCACGTTGAAGCCCTAACTCCCAATGTGATGATATTTGGAGGTAGGGCCTTTGGAAGGTAATCAGTTTTACATGAGATCATAAGAGGGAGATCTTAACGATAGGAATAGTGCCCTCATAAGAATAGAGAGTCCAGTGGCATGGGAGCAGAGGTGATCAATTCAACTTTATAATCATTCCTATGGAAGGAAAACATTCTCTAGTCAAGTGAGTCTTCTGAAACTCAATCAAAAGGAATCATTCTCCTTCAGGTCATCTGGCATTTTGGAATTTTTGGAATAGAAGACTATGATATGACCTTGTTTAAGCCACAGCTACATGTTTTAAAAGAGCTTAGCCAACACCTTAACTAATAGTTTTCCATATTTTCCAAATAATCTGCAATGAATTGATATATAGATAACAAATAAAAATTTCTTAAAGAAAATACATATAAATATGGACAGAATTGATTGAACTAGTGTTTACTGCTAAAAGCTGGTGTTTTAGATACTTGGGTGCCTAAAAATTTCATAAGACTTTTCACTATAAATTGTTATTCTATATGCAAATAACATGCATGGTATTTTGACTTTAAATGAATGGTTGCCTCATCTAATAATGTATCATATAACTGGGGGGAAAGTAAATGGTATCCTTATTGAATTATCAAAAATATCCCTCCAAGATTAGAAGGAAAAAAAAGATATAGAACTAGCACTATTTCTCTGAAAGAAATTCTCAATTTTAGCATCTTTTTGAATAGTAATAGGCATAGTCATAGAATATAGTCATAATCATAAATTTGGATTAACTCTAGTCAGATCCTGCAAAGGGGCTTCTTATTAAGGCTCAGGACCTAGAGTCAGAGTACCCAATTTCATATCTAAGGAAAATTATGTTGGTAAATTTCTTAATCTGTGCAAGCTGCAATCCCCTCATATGTTCAAGTAAGCTAATAATACAACCAAATTCATGAGGTTGGATGAGGATTTAAAAATAATTTAGCACTGTAACTGGCAAAAAGTTGAAGTCCTGTAAGAGAATAGTTTTCATTGTGATAATGCCAACTCAGAGACGGATACTAAGGTTAAATGACACAATAGTGTATGTATACTTGGGTTCCTCTTAATGGGCTTCAAGGATATATAGTTAATATGGAGTAATTGAAAAGGACTAGATGGTAGTTCATAAATTTTCACTTATTCATTTAGTCAGTAATTCAAAGTTGTAGAAGTACCTTGGAATAAGTATATAATGAAAATACATATTTTAAAATATCAAAGTCATGTCAAATGACACTTAACATGTGTATTTAAAATTTTTCATGCTGTGACATTTTTATTCACACATTTAACTAATATCCTATAATAAAGCTATGAGGCAAAGTGTTATAGAGTATTTGGATTCAATAAAGAAAATTTATTTTATTTCTAGTGTCATTATCAAGAGACTTATTAATAACAGATCATTGATAGACTTAAATGTAACAGCTGTCTAAGTGTTCTTACACACATAAAATACTTTTCAGAGTAAGAATATACAGAAGATTTAGTTTCAGAGTTCTTCCATACTATTTCCTGGAAATTTCTATAATGTGCTTTATAGAGGAGGGAGGCGGGAGAGGTGGGATAAGGTAGAATATGTGAGTAAATCCTACAGGTATAAATTTAACTGCTTTAAATTATACATTGTCCTTATTCTTAAATGTTTAGGAAACTATGTATGTAGTATAGCAATTGATGCTATTTAAAACCATAGATTTGCCTCAGAATGACCATTTTTTATTTTCAACTATGCATGACTTTGATGTCTTCTGCTATTAATTGCCCATCATTATTTTCCCCTAATTTTCATTACCAGTGTTCCCTTTAGAATGTTACCTCCCTAAGAGAGGAAGTTGGGTCTCTTTTGTTAGTTCTCAATGTGTAGCAAACTGCTCTGCAATACGAATGACATATTGCCCCGGCTGGTGTAGCTCAGTGGATTGAGCACGGGCCTGAGAACCAAAGGGTTGCTGGTTCAATTCCCAGTCAGGACACATGCCCAGGTTGTGGTCCAGATCCCCAGTAGGGGATATGCAAGACACAACCACACATTGATGTTTCTCTCCCTTTCTCCTTCCCTTCCCCTCTCTATAAAAATAAAAATAGATAATTTAACAACAAAAAAGAATGATATATTATTTCTCACACATACAAAAAAAGTTGAATAAATACATAATATTTAATGAAACAATAGAATCAGAAACATTAGAAAAGGGAATAAACTTAAAGACAATCTACTTTATCCATCTCAGTTTGTAAATAAGAAAACTAAAGCCAAGAGAAGTCAGATACAATGCTTAAGATCACATAGCCAATCTATTGTAGATTACAGATAGATGATAGATGATAGATAGATAGATAGACAGACTAAGAGTATTGGTAATTTTAAATTTTAAGCATTAATTTCCCTAATATCCATTCCCTGTTTTGGGGGGAGGTGGGTAATGGAACATTACGCAGTAAGTATTTCAAATCACTCCCCGCCTTTGATGATAAAGACTAGTTTCCTTAATTAGAATGGGTTGCTGGTAAAATAAATGAGCATAAGGTGGAGAGTAACTTTTCTTGTCACAATACATATACTACTAAAACATGCAATGGATAATACTTTAAAATTAACTCAGTGAACATTGATAGCATTTTCACAAATTCTAGTTTCCATTAAAAAAAATAAAGCCGAGAAAATGTCATATACAAATTTTTTTGAGTTTTGTACTAGGGATAGAACCTTAGGACTCTTTAGTTCAAGTTGGAATTTCCTACTAAATAACTGAATAACTACATTGCATTAGCATACCTTTACAATGATTAATTAGTATAGGGAATACTACTGGTTGTTTTTTAGTGTCTATTCTCTTTACCCCCTTTCAGAAGATCTTCCTAATGACTGCATTTCACAATCTCCCTTGCAGTTTGTCATGGTCTTGTGACCGTGTGCATAACAATGAGCTATGAAAAGAGGTGGTATGTGCTTTTTTGACATAGCATTGCATTGCACTGTTCTTTCTGGTCACAAGGGTAGAACACAGACCTGGTAGTTCTTTATCTTGGATCACGCAGATCGGGAAATGGCATACAGAGGGCAGATTTATAAGCTATATCCAATCTTGTACGACATCCTAGATCTTAGCCAATATAGCCTTAGATGCATATGAAAAATAGGCAAGCCTCAATCTTATTTTAGCCACTGAATGTTCAGGTTTCGCTACTATATAGATTGCTATATATAGCCTATATGCTAACTTACTTTAAGTAAGAAATCCAGAGAGACAGAAGATATACAACTTTAACTTAAGCAGTAGGTCAGAATTCAGCCCTAGAACCCAAGAAAAATAGGTGGCAAATAGAAGATGAAGAATTTGTTAGGGGAATCAATTAAAAACATCATTGAGAAATGCAGACTGGGGCGCACACACTGCTTATGGACAGAAATTACCCAGCGTGAGTGGTTACAAATAGGAAAAAAGGAACTGAAGAAGGTTTGCTCCTTTTTAGGTTAGCTTAGAGAAATTATGGTGGAAATAAGGTTAACAAGTAGTAATAAGAAAGAATGTCTTCTTAGATAGGGAGATAAGCACATAGATGAGAAGCAGCAGGGCTAAATGAACAAAATACAGTGAGCAGAATTGATATATATATAAATAGGAGGAATTCTTTACACATCCACTCATTTAGGAACTCATTTATTAAAAGAGCTTTTTAAAGGGTTGATTAAGTAGTAGCGCTTCTGCTCATATTATCTTGGCTGAATTGAGTAATATGTCTCAACCTCAGCTTTATCACCTGAAACAGAGTGGCTTTAAGAATTTGATAGAATCATGATGGGAAGTGAATGGCACATAAAAGGCTGTGATTAGTCTGGTTGATATCATTGTTAGAAAAAATGAGGCAACTAATTCTCTGTAGGATCCTACATTATCAAAATAGAATATGATCATTTATGTCTTAAAAAATAAGGACATATCTTTCAGGCAGAGTGCAAGATAGCATTTTTTGAATAGAAGAAAGAATATAGCTGAAGGTGAAGAGTCATGTAAGAACACCATTGATAAAGGAAATTATTAGAGATTTACTAAGCTTGGAACATAAAATAGGAAGTAATTGAACAGTTAAGTAGGGACAAATCCAAAAGAGATTTTATGATCCTGTATGTTAAATAATCATATTTTCAAACCAAGTAGTGATGAAATACTACACAGCAGAAAGAAAAAAGGAACTCCTACCCTTCATGACAACATGGACGGATCTGGACAGTATTATACTAAGTGAAATAAGCCAGGTGGTAAAAGACAAATACCATATCTTCTCACCTTTAAGTGGAACTTAATGAGCAACACAAACAAATGAGCAAAATACAAGCAGGGGCATGAAAACAAGGGACGGACTGACAGGAACCAGAGGGGAGGGAAGGGGAAGGGGGAAGAAAGAAAGGGAAGGGCCTAGTTAAAGAACAAGTATAAATGACCCATGGACATGGATAACAGGTGGGGATTGACTGTGGGAATGGGGGGCAGGGGAAAATTGGGACAACAGTAATAGAACAATAAAAGTTTTTTAAATATTTAAAAAAATAAATAAGTATATGACTCATCCAGGAAATTCAAGCTTCATTATGGCAGATGGAAGGGTAAAGAGAAAGGCCAGCTATAGGGAGATGGTACGAAAGGATACTGCAAATGATTTGGCAAGAAAAAATTCACGTCTAAGCTATGTCACAGGAAGCATGTAATGGATGAACCAAAAAGGTTGATTGAACTACAATGGTCAAAACTGAAGAAGTAATCTTAAAATTCATGTCACTGGATAAAACAGCTAGATGTGGAATCCTATGTTTATAGCTTGAGAATTTGTGATTCTAGTAGCTAAAATTTCAAAAACTGGATTTTTTTCTGTTCCCTTGGTTGCCAGGTCTTTGGACGTGGAATGAATTATACCCCTGCCTTGTCTGGGTCTCCATCTTGCAGATGGCAGATCATGGGACTTCTCTCTGCATCCATAACTCACTCATGTGAATGAGCCAATTCCTCACTGTAAATCTCTTCGTATGTATCTTCTATTGGCTCCTTTTTCTCTGGAGAACTCTGACAAATGCACAAACTAAGAGGAAATTGTCTATCCATGTACCATCACAATCAATGATGAGGATGGTGAATTCTAGCTCATGGGGTTGCCTTTATGTGGCAAAAGGGACCATACAGCTACTTGGTTCAGTCATGTTTCTAAAGTACCTAGTTACATAGCTTTGGTTTAGAATATATATGTTTGACATACTCACAAAGGAAATTTAAATTCATAGAACACCCACTAGCAATGAACAGAAATATAAACAAGTAAATACTATCCAGTACTCTAAGTGTTGGAATATAATTAGTACTACTATTTTAAACTAATGTATTACAAGGAATAGAATGAATAAGTAGTTATAAAGAATAGTTTATAAATAGTAGTTATAAAGAATATGTGGTCTTTACTCCTAAAACATTCTTTTTTTTTTTTAGATTTTATTTATTTATTTATTTATTTTTAGAGAAAGGGAAAGGGAGGAGGAGAGGGACAGAAACATCAGTGTGTGGTTGCCAGGTCCCCAGAGTGGGGACCTGGCCCACAATCCAGGCATGACTGGGAATCAACCAGCAACCTTTCAGTCTGCAGGCTAGCACTCAGTCCATTGAGCCACATCAGCCTGTGCTACTCCTAAAACATTCTTATCTTTACAGTTAAAAAAGGTAAGATTGCAGGTGCAAAAATTTAATAGTTAAAGAAATACCCTGGCTGGTGTGGCTTAGCGGTAGAGTGCTGGTCTGGGAATCAAAGAGTTGCTGGTTTGATTCCCAGTCTAGGACACACGCCTGGGTTGCAGGCCAGGTCCCCAGTGGGGGGGTGTGTGAGAGGCAATCACACGTTGATGTTTCCCTCTCTCTCCTTTCCTTCCCCTCTCTAAAAAATAAATAAATAATAAAATCTTTAAGAAGTAGTTTTTAAAGAATGAAAAGAAATAATGTATTTCTATTAACATGCTTCTTATATAATAACAGAACACCCCAGAAATACAGAGCAATTATTTATATTGAGCTAGGAGACTATGAATATTAGAGTTCTGTTTTGAATTAATCACTGTTGGCAGGTAATTGGTATTTTTTTAAATATAGTAGCAAATACACTTAGCAAAATACAGGATAATTTTCAGTATGTCTCTCATACAATCTTTGTATTTCCTGTGAACGGCAGGCATCTGTGAAGCAATCTTTTTGCTTTTACTCTATTTCCAATTCATTTTGTCTAAAATGACTTGACACAACATAAATTTACTTTATTTCACTTACAAATATAAAAGAAAAGTCTTTTCATTTTATGAAATAGTTTTCTTCCTTATATTTTTCCAAACTGACAAAAAACAATGCATACCAGAGTCGATGGAAGTCTCTAGATTTTTAGTCATGTAAACATAAGATCTTCATATTACAATTACTACAAACTTTAAAGGTTAATTTGGACATATTTTTTCAATGGATCATCTGCTAGACTTGGAACACAATAATTTTGCATTCTTATGTTGTCTCTCCGAAAATCCCCTACCAAAATTTTTCAAATTCTACCTCCCAGAAATCAGGCAATTTTTAAGCTCTACTAAGACACTTAATACATATGTTTAAAACTAATCATTTTATATCACAAAATAGGCTTATTCTTAACCAAGCTTTGATAACTTTTCATTATTATAGTATGTTAATATATTATCTACCTTTTTTTCTTATTTTACAAAAAGAGCTTATAAAAACTCCCTGAGGATTTAACTAAAAATATGTTAAATTATTTTAAAAATATTTGTCTTTGTGGTTATATTCATATTTATTATTATAAAAATATATAAGACACAGTGCTGTGTTTTCAATCTATTAAAGTAGTATTGTTATTTATGGTTAAATATTCTAAACAGTTTGTGTTTCTATATTCCTAATGCCTTTAATAAAGTACTAATGAATATTAGTTTCTCTTATTGATAAACTTCTCTAAAAATACAAATTACATATTGTAATATTTTTCCTTATGTATGTTCAGTTTTTTAAGATTTTATTTATTTATTTTTAGAGAGTGGGAAAGGGAAGGAAAATGAGAGGGAGAGAAACATCAATATGTGGTTGCCTCTTGTACATCTCCCACCAGGGTCTCAGCCTACAAACCAGGCATGTGCCCCAACTGGGAATCAAACCAGTGACCCTCTGGTTCATACGCCTGCACTCAATCCACTGAGTTACACCATCTAGGGCTGGTTTTTTGATATATGTCCATTTTTATGTTGAAGTTTTGAGACAGATAGATTTCTGACATTTATCAAAATATATTGAGATACTCTAGTTGATTTTTCTCTTTCAGTTTTTTGAAAAAAACTTATTTGAGATAATTAGAACACAAAATTGAGTAAGACACTGAGATTTTAGTATTGTGCTAAAAATAAATTATGACATCACAAAAGTCACAATTTCTGTTTCAATTTTTTTTAAGATTTTATTTATATTTAGACAGAGGGGAAGGGAAGGAGAAAGAGAGGGAAACATCAATGTGTGGTTGCCACTCACACAACCCGTGACCAGGGACCTGGCCTGCAACCCAGGCATGTGCCATACATAGACTGGGACTAGAACCGGGTACCCTTCAGTTTGCAGGCTGGCACTCAGTCCACTGAGCCACACCAGCCAGGGCTCAGAGTTTTAATTTTTACAAGACAAAAATAAGTTTGACTAGATAATTTCTAAGCCTTGGGGAGAGTTGCAATGCTAGAAAACTATTATTTTGTCAATATGAGCTACATTTATTATGCTGAGTGAACATTATAATGTTAGACTTCAGTTTAAATATTACAATAATTAAACATTAATTTATTCACCTACTTTTCAGACATTTTCTTGTTATTCTACAAATGACTCAAAACAAAATTCTGTTCCTTTGACATATGTATCAAAAAGTTTGAAGTAACTTTCTTTGCTATTTCTTTTTTAAAAATTGAATATTACTGTTCTTTTTATCTTACTTGAGAGTGGTATTGATGAGCATGGCTGGGACAAGGATACTATGTTCTTTTTAAATAATAGTCATTAGAAATCTATTAAAACATTAATAGCATTTAGAGTACAAAGAAAAATATGAGTGTTGCTTTTAGAACAATATTCTAAATATTTGCTTTTTAGTATTAATGCTATTACCGTTCATTCCTTATCTCCTCTAAGAAAGAGTAAATATGTCTGATTCATGTCTTCTGGTTGCATGGCACTCATGGCAGGCACTAAATATATGCTTAATAAATGATGTAATTAATTTGGTATTGCTTATTTCTCTTGCATTGTATGGCTAAAAAAAAAATCTCTCAGATATCCTCAAATTCTAACTTTTTCTTTTCCTCAAGTTAAATTATTTTGAACTGAGAAATCTAACAAAACAAAATTGTATCCTCCCTCTCGGTATTGCTCTCCATGCTGGCTCCTTCCCAGTCTTTTCTCTATCTGGTTCTAACATGGTCTTTCCAAAGCTCAGGACCTGCAAAGCAAGCAAGCCACTGTCCAAAAATCCCCACTAGTGTGGTCCTTCCCCAGGCCCCAGTCACATTCACCCTAAAGGAGACCAGGCTGGTGCATCAAAAGAAGATAGGTAAGGTATTCATGCCATCACTCTTCTCTTTATTGAACTTGTCTCTCAAGAGTTGGCATTTAAAATTTAATTTTTGTCATCCTCTTTGGGGAGGATAGTTAAAGACTAGGAAAATAATAGTTTCCAACAAAGCTCTCATTCAGTGTGATTCTCAACAGTGGTGTCATGTCATAATCACCTGGGAGCTTTAAACAAATACCACCTCTAAGCCCTGCACACACATAAAAAAATGATAAAACTGATCCAGAAATGGACATTGGAATTTTCATAGGTAGCCCTTGTTACAATCACCATCTACATTGCAAGCTAAGGGAATAGCTGGGGGGGGGGGGGGGGGGGGGGGGGGGGGGGGGAGGGGAGGGGGGGGAGGGGCGGAGATAAAATAATCTGAGGACAACAAAAAGAACTATATCTAAAGCTCATTATCTTCCTTCTTGCCTTATTCTAGTATGCATGGGCATAGTTTTATCTTTTATAATGACTCATTATAAAAGTTTGCCAACTGCTATCAATGTTATGTTGGAAGTTGTGAATTTAAACAGCAATAACTCCCTGAACTACTGCAAGAAGAATGTAGCTGTTTGAGGAATGCTACCCATGGTTACACAAGTACTATCTCATATGGCATGCTTTATCTAATGAGAATTTATTTTCACCTCACATTTTTTCATCAAAGTAAACCCAATATGTTCTTCCCATCATTGCTTTATGGTTAAAAGGCAGAATATACAACATTGGAGAATGCAGTTAAGTCCTTACTTAACATTGTTAGTTCTGTGACTTTAAGTGAAACCACATATAGTAAAACCAATTTTACCATAAGCTAATTGATATAAACATGAGTTAAGTTTCTATGACATCTCATCAATGTTATAATAAAACAACATTGAACAAAATGACATTATATGAGGACCTGTTGTATATTGTCCCAAGCTTGAAAAAAAATACTGAGTAAAGAGACACAAATTGTCTTCCTTATATTTTCTACTGAATGTTTTGTAAAAAGTACATACACTGACATAGGTCTACCTTAGTCTTTTCACTCCTACTTTCATCTTAAAATCTGTTCTTCAACTGAATATTTTCCAACCATGGAAGTTGAAGATTACAGCCTCACAGTTGTATAGTGGCTAGTGGAATACATAATCCAAAGACAAAATATTTTTTCAAAGTCATGTTTGCTTATGTAACCAAATTTTTATTCATTATTAGCCATGATTGCTAAACCAAAACTTAATCTATCATTTCTTAAATATGATGCACAAGCATTTTATTTAAAAAAATAACAAACCTACCATTTTCTGTACAGCATTCACTTGAAAAGTTTTCTTGTTTTTATTCCTATGACTTTTTTTTTTTTAAGAAATACTTCTGGCCCTGAGTAGTGTAGCTCAGTTCACTGGGCATTGTCCTACAAAGTGAAAGGTCACTAGTTCCATTCCCTGTGAGGGCACAGGCCCAGGTTGCGGGTTCAGTCCTGGTTGGGGTGTATGAGAGGCAACCAGTCGATGTTTCTCTCTCACATCGATATTTCTCTCCCTCTCTTTCTCCCTCCCTTCTCTCTAAAAATAAATAAATATCTTTAAAAAGAAAAGAAATGCTTCTGTTAGTGTGTATTGACTATATTCTCTGTTTGCCTAGGTTAATCTATATGATCTATCACCACAATTTTAGTAGTAAAACCTCTTTCTCAAAAAGGTGGAAAATGTTAGCAATATCACTCCAATAAATTTAGTAAAAGACTTGAAAAATATTATAGATGAACAAATCTATCACTGGGTTCTAATAAAGTAAAGAAGCTTAATTTGCTTGCAAGTGCACTAAGTTTGTACATTAATTTAATCAATCAGTTAGTCAATAAAGGTTAATTTAGTACCAGACTGCATATGATTAGGTCCGGTGCCAGAAAAACTAACGCTAACAATATATTCAGGAATGCAGTAAAGTAGTGAAATTTCTATACCTATTGTAATTGTAAAATGTTCAATGAAAAACCTAATTAATCAAGTATTTTACATTAGTAAACTACTCAAGCTCTCCCTTTTGTTAGTAAAAATCAAAAAAACAAACCCTACTTTTCCTCTAAGGCCTTCCATTTAATAATATTTGTTTATGTTTATAAATTTGTATAATATATATCCCCCTTTGATTCTGTAGAGAAACGAGAGACCAATTCTCCCAATGTATATATGTTAAAATCACTTTTACCATGAAAATCTTTCAAAATTAGTTTCTATTACTCAGTGTATATTGTATAAACTATATTCATCAAACTTTCAAAATGTCAAAACACACACATATACATTGTTTAAAAGAAGACAACAGGCCCCAAATGGAGTTGCTTATGCTAAGCCCCATGTCACCAAACTGAGACTTAATTAAAGTTTCTAACATTCTCAAAAATAGCATCTTAAGTCAATCACTCCAGTGTAGCCTAATAAGCACCAGTTAGATAACCTGCCTGATAGACCCCTGCCATTTCCTAAAGGAAAGTAACCTTGCTATAGCCAATATGATGTTGTCTAGTATAAGCTTCATGTTTCTGGCCCCTCCTGCCTATAAATCTTTTATTTTGTACAGCTTCTTGGAGCTCTGTTCTATCTGTTAGACTGGATGCTACCCTATTCGTGAACAGTTGAATAAGCACAATAAGATCTTTAAAATTTACTAAGTTGAGTTTTGTTTCTTAACAGCTAAGATATGTGTATATAAAAATTTTGAGTTCGCAAATACAGTATTGGTTATATCTGAAACCAACGAAGGAGTGGGAGAAATATGTTTCAATATGTTAGGTAACCATAAATAATTTTCACAAGGCTAACAGATCAGTGTGCTAAAAATTCTCTTAGTTCTAAAATAGAAATAAAGGGTCTACATCCTGAGCAAGTGGGTTTATATTTCTAGAACTCAGTCTTTTATAAATATATTTTGGTCAAAATATATTTGGACAAAAGAAGGTTAGTAGCTTAGGCAAGGCTTGGACATCTAGTTTCCTACTCCACGTTGATTCAAAGAGATGTGGTTGAAAGAGTTGGCTTCTGACTTAAGTGACCATCTAATTTATCATCCAGAAGAGATAATTTTGAGAACAAAAAAAGGAATTATTAATCATTAGGCTGGACAATACACAAAACTAGAACTCTCCTATGCCCACCCAGTTACCATATGGCCCTTCCTACTACAGACATACATGAAGTTCTTTTTTTGTATTTTATTTATTTTTTTTCCTTTTTATTGAATTGATTGGGATGGCATTGGTTAACAAAATTATAGAGGTCACAGGTGTATAATTCCATAACACAGCATCTGTCCATCACCATTTATTCCCCCATACCTTTTTTTACCGCCCACCCCCTCCCCCCAGTAATCACTGCACTGTTTTTGTCCCTAATTACTAGTTATAAAAACTTGTGGAAATTGTCTGACACAACCTGCATCTTAGATTTCTATGTGTACAAAAAGGGGTCTACAAAAAATAACCTCACAGATTATCTGATCCTAAATTCCTATCAGGGCAGGTCATGCTGAGTAGTCATGCCCCAGGCGTATATTTTTTTTTAGTAAAAGGTTTATACTTGCCTTATATTGTCCTTTTGCATCTAGTTTAACACACCTTTGAACTACACATAATCATCCTCAGAAGAGCACATTAATCTTGTTAAGTATCCTGTAATTCCATCTTCACTTTGCTTTCTCCCTCCTTCATGTAATTTTCTTTAAATTTCCTTCCTTAATTTCAAATGTATAAAAGAAAACTGCAAAACTGTCATTCTCCAAAGCATTTGAGATCTTGCTTCCCAGAATTTTTTTTGGAGGGGTAGGGGGATATTTATGCAATTGTTTTTATTTACTCTACTATAAAGATTGAATGCACAATTTTTTAATGGGTAACACCTTAAATTAACACTAATTACATTACTAAAATTTGGTTCAGGATAAGAATATAATTCAGGAAAGAGAGAGAATATTTGGCTCAAATAAATGCTTATAAAAATTCTCTACAGGTTTGGACACTCACTCATAAAAAATTAATTTAATTTTAAATTAATTTATTTAAGAATTAAATAACAAAACATATGCAAGGTGTTTGTCACTTATTAAGCATTCAAAACTGGTAGCTATTACAGGAAAATATATATATTTTTGGCATCTTTGATCCTAATTCTATCAGGCATAAGCTATTTCAAAGAAATATTTTTAAGATTATTTATTTTTAGACAAAGGGGAAGGGAGGGAGAGAGAGAGAGAGAGATACATCAATGTGTGGTTGCCTCTTGCTCACCCCTTACTGGGGACCTGGCCTGCAACCCAGGCATGTGCCCTGACTGGGAATCAAGCTGGCAATCCTTTGGTTCTCAGGCTGGCACTCAATCCACTGAGCCACAACAGCCAGGGCACATTTCAAAATTTTAAATTGCCAAAATGTTCTCTGTGTGTATTCCAGAATATATTCATAATATATACACAAAAGATAAATATTTACTTCTCTCCCTTTTACATGTCATTGCCATGAAGGGAACTTGCAATTAGCTCCAAAAAAAGATAACAGATATGTGCAGAAGAGACATCCAGCAAGCTCAAGCTAAATTGGCTAACATTTAGCTCAGGGGCCTGAGAACTTCTTTTCCATTAAGGGAAAGATGGTAAATATTTTCAGCTTTGTGGTCGGTCATACGATCTCTGCACCAACTACCAACTCTGTCATTGCACCACAAAAGTGGCCATAGATAACATCAACAAATAGTCATGGCTATAGTCTAACAAGACTTTACTCTTGGAGACTGAAATTTGAATATCACATTATTTTCATGTGTCACAAAATATTTATTTTCTTTTATTTGTTTTAACCATTTCAAAATGTAAAAACCATTATTAGTTATTAAATGTAGAAAAACAGGTTGCAAACCTTATTTAGCCATCAGGATGCAGTTAGCCAACCCTTACTGGTGGCTGCTCAGTCAGCATGACTCCTTAAGTGACCATTTATGAGAACCCTCACTTCAGTCTCCTGATGGGCATATAGCATGAATGACAAGTATTTACTAAACAAGGAGGCCATCAGACTGAGGTGGCTTTAATGCCTTATAACCCACATCAGCAAACCCAAACCTAAGCCTACAAATGCCTCAAGATTAAAAAATCAAAACCTAAAGACAACTAATCACAAATAGTCAAATGGGCTTTTCTAAATAAGACACATGTTTAATATATAGCCAATCAAATCATGCCCTGGCTTTGCTTCTGTGTCTTCTCGATAGAAGTCTTTACCTTAGCTCCTGACAATGGAAAGCTCCTAACCACTTCCAGCTTGGTGCTGTTGGACTACTGTCAATATCTGATCAAGTAAATTTTAAAACTTTTAATACACCTCAGTTTATCTTTTAACAGAATTAAACTTGTTTAGTAACATGGATTTAGGGTTGCTGTTGTCACCATGGAAACGGATATGATGCGTGTACATTGAAAAGTTCAAGAATTGGTTTCCAGCATTGCATTTCATTTTAAAGGTAAACATATTGCCAACTAATGACTGCAATATAATTTTAAAAGTCATTTTTGTGGACTTCATGTTTTGTTTTCATGACCATGTCATTGATCTACAAATTTTACAGGGCCTCAAAATTTTCTCTACATGAGGTGAAATATAAAATTCCAGAAAATGAATATAAATGTCATAAATATTTAGGCAGATACATCTGGCTGACACTATCAAATTTTAAAATTGCTAATGTGAATCAAAGCAATTTCATTATATACACTAAGCTTCAATCAGAAAGTCAAAGCAAGTCAATTATGATGTGTAAAGAAATATCATAAATTGTTCCTTCATACAAACAAATGCAAATAAATGACACTTTTGAAGAATTTTTCTTATCTACAAGTAATTCTTATATTGCTGTAAAGGACTGGAGCCTTGAAGTAATGCAGTTGTTAATCTATGAGTTGTTTTGCCTTTTCTGTTGCCCAAATTGTTGTTCAAAGCACACTGACATAAATTTACATTGAAAGGATCCTCTTTTGATCTAAGTAAATGAAAGGGCAAACAAGGAACCACCCCGTACTTTCCTACTTTTACAACACAAGCAATTGCATTCAATCTGTTGCTAGACATCCTCCAGTTCTGCTTAGCCCTAAATCACTGGTATTCAAAGGTTTATTGCATATTCACACTCATTTGTCATTTGCAGGAAGTCTAATTGAGAGAATTTACAGTTGGTTGAGTGCTTCATTTAAATTGTACATGTTTAATAAAAGCTTTTTAAGTTACTAATCTCAGCTCAGGAAACAACAAAAGTGCTTGAGGGTTAAAGAATAAAACATAGCAGGTAAATGTTATGGTGTGACATTTCCTTATAATGTTTCCAAGTAACTGCATTTACTGGCTTTGAATTGTTTTTACACAGCTAACATACTCTGCTGGAAAAATTTAGCCTGTGACAGAAATGTGATGGTAGAATTACTCCTCAGTCAGTATGCTGTGGTTAGCTGAAAATAGTGTCAATAATTATTACACTGTAGGAGAAAGTCTAAATAATATCTCAAGAGAAATAATCTTGAGCATAGTCTCATAAAATAAATCTAATTAAATAGTAGGGACTGACTTTCATCTGTTACTCTGCAGTCATTTTAAAATGTGATTCCGATTTTCACTTGATTATTGAACCATACGCATTGTTTATGGGATGGTACTGCACAGAGGGAAGTCTTTTTACAAAAATAATCCCTGTTGCTATTTAACCTTGTATTTCAAACAAAATGTGAAACTATGTAGGAAAAGAGAACAAAATGTTAAGATTCAAAATGTGACATGAATATACTTCAAAGAACCCCAGATATGTCAGCATGTGAATTCTTCCCTCTGGCTTGAATTCCTGGAACTGTTTAGCTATGTAACAGTAAAAAAAAAAAAAAAAAAAAAATAGACACGAGTAATGAACAAGGCTACAGGAGAAAAAATGGAATCTGGGGACCAGCTCTTCTAGCAGAAAGTTGATACAAGCCTGCCTGCCTTCTCATTACTCAGCAGATGTTAGTGCCTCACTATTTTCCTTAACTTAGTAGAGTAAAAGTTAGTCCTACTGTACAACAAAGAACAGCCTTTTAAACTCCATTGCTTCAAAATAAACTCTTTGCACCTACCTCATGTGGATTAGAATTTGAGCTAAAAAAATTATGTACAAAGTCTTTGGAAACAATGATAAAGTAAGGCATGAAATACATTAGTGTGTTTCGACAGAATCTATCCATTCCTTGGAAGTGAATGTACAGTGGACAAAATAAAGAAAAGCATTCCCTAAACAGATGGCCAAACTTGCTAAAATGAAAAAAATATTAATGAAAATATTCTCCCTGATTAGACTGTCAGACATTCTCTATTTATTTTCTAAATAAAATACGGAGTTTAGATTTCAATGAGTGTGATTCAGATGCCCTTGTGCCATTACATTTCGGACAGCTTGAAGAGGAAGGAGTAAGAGAAGTATTTTGGCACCATAGAGGAGAGTATTACAAACACAGATCAAATGTTTGAATTTCTCTTTCACTCATTTAACAAGTAAATATTGAGCATCATAAATAATTTTCTAAGATGCTGGAGATAAAGCAATGAACTAACATGCTTTCTATATTTATGAAGCATACATTCAAGAGGGAGAAAGATAATTAACAAATAAATTAGTAAATGTTTTCTTCAGGAGTTTTATAGAGAAAAATAAATAAAGCTTTCAAAGAGAGGTCTGAAGTAGGATGTGGGAGAATATTTTATACTTTTGAAGACTTTCAGAAAATGTCTCAATGACAACGTGATATTTGAACAGAAACTAGGGAGAAATGACAGAGTGAACCATATGGATCACCAGGGAGAAAAATGATCGACACTTTAAGTGTAGTTTTATATTAAGTCAAAATTACCCTCAGCTACATAAGCAGCAAAGTATGGTGAAATTATTTCTTGAGTCATTAATTCCTTCCTTGAAAGCTTTATTCAACACAATGTACAATTTGAAGTCTTTATCTCCATTTGCCATCCCTGTCTCTCCTTTTCTGTGTGGGCTTCATCTCTCACCTTGGCTCTCATAACACGAGTCCTTCAATGCAATCTCCTTGACTGCTACTAGGACACATCAAATAGCTTGCAGAACTGCATTTTCTTCCCTCCCTGTTTTTGTGTTTGTGTAATCATCACAGGTTTAAAAGAAATAAGGAATTCACTCACTTCCTCTGAAAATTGAGTTTTACTTTTTTTCCATTTTATTAATTCTATCATTAGTTTCCTCAGTTTTGTGTACTATCCTATGATGCCTTCATTTCTTTACTGTTTGTATATCATTCGTATTAGATAGTAGAGGCATCCTTGTACCCAGTGATGCTACATTTGCCATTCCTCCTGCTTAGAAAATACATTCATATTCATTTTCTATTGCTGCTCTAAGAAATCACTACAAACTTAGTAGATTAAACAATAGCAGTTTATTATCTCATATTTATTATGGGTCAGAAGTTCATACAAAGTCCTATCCAGCTTAGAGTTCTCTACTTAGAATCTCACAAAACTGAATCAACATGCTGGAAGAGCTGTTTTCTTTTCAGGAGGTTCTGGGGGTAAATCTACTTCTAAGCTCATTCATGTTGGCTGGAGGAAAAAGGTCCCTGTTTGATTGCTGACTTTGCTCTTACAGGCTGCTCACATTCCCTGTCATGTTGTACCTGCGGCCTCCTCCACTACAGCAGGTCTAGTCCACATACTTTAAGCCTTTCTGACATCCCCTTCACCCTCATCTCTCTTTTGCCACTGCCTTCCCCATATCTGCTCATTTCTGTGAGCACAACTAGAGAAACTTCTCTATTTTTAAAGACTCAAGTGTTCAGTGGGCCTACCCAGATAATAAAGAACATCTCCCTATTTTAAAGTCAGTTTATTATTACATTTGATTCCAGCTCTACAGACCCTCACAGCAGCACCCAGATCACTGTTTGAGTTAATATAACAAGGGACAGCAGTTTTGGGGGAACATCTTCAGAATTCTGTCTACCAGTGAATGTTAAGACCTATGTCATATGCATTGTCATAAAGAGTAGATGTTTAATCATCATAATTTTATAAAGTAAGGACTATAATTATCTTCATATTATAGATGAAATAAATTTGAATGTGGTTTGAGTAACTTACCCAATATTCTTTTTCTCGAAAGACATGGAACAGGCATTAAACCTATATCTGAATGATTCCGGCGCACATACGCTTCCTCAAATACAGCCATACTCTGAGATATGGGGGGTTCAGTTCCAAACCACCACAACTAAGTGAACATTGCATAAAGCAAATTGTAATCTTTTTGCAGATGGAAGGTCTTGCCTTACCTTTGTTAAAACAAAGACAAAAACAAAAAACCTCTGTGAAGCACAACAAAGTGAAGTGTAATAAAATAAGGTCTATCTGTAATGACATGAATTGCAATGTCAGATGATGTTACCCCTTGATGCACAGGCATCAAGACAATGGGTCTAAATTAACCTTGTTCAGCAACTATTGTTGAGTTCAGATTATGGGAAAGGTAGCTGAACCGGTCCCCTATAGCACATTAGTCTTCCACATGGAAATGCACTGCATTTGAAACTATTGCTGTTCTTTTAAAAATACAATATTCTTTTTGCTCTTTAGATAACAAAATAATTAATTTTCAATTTAAAAGAGAAATAACAAAATTCAATTGATAGTTAGATATACAGTAAATAGATTTGAAAGCATTCATTAGTAGAAAAAAAAGTGTTTTCCAATACCAGAATTACAATGTTAGGATTTTTTAAAGGCATATAATATTTTAATAATTTAGTGACAATTAGAATGATAGCGATTTTAATGATACTACATTAAGTAGTATTTAAGAAAATTTCATATTTGTAATAGCATCAAACATGAACTTCAGCTAATACATATTATTTGTTTAATCCAGAAATTATAATCAAATATGAGTAAATTAAAACACAGAATGAGGAATCTCATAGATAAGGATCTCCAAACACAAATTAAAAAGAGAGAGTTTGACAATATGTGTTTAATTAGCATAGATAGTAAAAGTACAAAATGCACTAACATATTTGCATAAATAGGCAAACTATATAATTCAAGATTATAAAAATTTTAAACCTAATAGTATCTAAATTTTTCTAAGATTCACTGAATATATTGGATATTGGATAAAGTGTTCCCTATGTATTATTGACTATAGATGTATAACTTTTAGAATAGTTTGAAATCCAAGATTCCAAAAATTTTCAGAGAAAATAGATTTTTTTGACCCAAATCTTTGTGCTATAATCTCAAAAGAAGAAAAAATGGTAAAACTCTGTTCATTTTAGGGGACTAAAATCCTAGTTAGATTTAGGATATAGAACCCATTTATCAATATGCTATTTGTCATTATTTGTTATATAAAATTTTTATCCCCATTCTTTTAAGGCATAGGTCTTGTCAAATTCAAAGAAAAAAAATTGCAGCTAAAGCAAATAATTTACAAAAAATAGAGGTAAATTATATTTATGAAAATTAAACACTCTAAGAATTCTCCTAATTATTGACAGATTCAATTTTTAAATGCTATTAATTCACACAAGAATTTTTTAATATTTAATAGCATTTTAGGTACAAGCTACAAGATAAAACTTGAATATTTTCTAGGATGTTATAAACTTAATGAGTTTGGATTTTAACACCTGTCATAACTTTAAGGATCTGGCATTTTTCTTTACTAAAAAAAAAAAAAAATTCCACCACAGGAAAATCAGCAGGGACAAAGTCAAACTGAATATGAGCCAAAACCTTTCTACCTCAGCAGACTGTGATTTTTACGTTCTTTTTAGGCCACCCATCTAGTTTTCTGACTAGTGAGATTTTTCCCCACTATGCTACTCAAAGACCTTAATTCTGGGATTCTGCTTGGCACGCACAGGGTTACCCAGAGGAGCAATGCTGCGGTGTTTTCATAGCACAGCATAGCAATAGAGGTTTGCGTGTATCAAATCCTTCACAAATGTTCCAGCAGTTAAGTAAAACTTTGTTTATATTGCGTGCCTCTCAACAGAAATTAAGAACTGTGGAAATAATTCGCGCAAGTGGTTGGCAATCTTCTCTCACTCTCTCTTAGTGAATATGACAAGCTAACCTGCTGTGGGAGGCTGCAAATAAGGGACAATCTCACCACATTAATAAAACATGAGCCACAAATGAATCTGAAGCCAACTAAACCTCCAGAGACCTAGGGTGACGCTTAATTTTGTCGATAATGGAAGTACTTTAGCCTGAGGTAACTTTCATGGTGGCCATACTTGCGTGCAAAACTTCACTTAAAGCACTACAGCCAAGCAGAGTTAATGTTCGTGAGAGTGTAAACTTACAGTAAAAGACAGGAACCACATAAGATGTTACATCACTCAAGCCAGTCAACTTTGGTAGCAGCCTAATGTTTTATTGAAGCTCTTTCTCCTCACAAGAGATCTGAAAATCCACTTAGTGCCCTCAGAAATTTGTCTCTTTTGGTTACCTGGACTGGTTCCTAATCACAGAAAGATAACAATATCAAAATAAGCTAATAGGATTTTGCCATGAAATATAGTCCCAAGAGAACTAGAAGTAAAAGGAGGAGGTTTCTTAGACATCTATTAAGTTCAAGATTTTATTGAAGTTAATGTAACATACTTCAGTAAAAAGAAGGAGGGAATGGAGAGAATATATAAGAGAAAAAAATGAAGAGAGAAAAAAATGAAGAAAGAAAAAACAGAAAATTATTGACTAGAAAATGGAAAGAAACAAGACCCAACAAATTGAGTAAAGCCATCCTTAAATTTTGCATGTCAGCATTTTAAAATGATGCTCAGGCACTGAAAAAGAATTATGGATCTGGCTCCTGAAAAATATTCTTTGAAAAAACTGTTTAAATAATATCTTATAATAAAGTGTCACAGAGAAAAGACAATTTGTGAAAGAGAATTTTTCTTCTCTCAATTATATAACCACAGGCAACAACTTCAAAATTACGTTTTCATTTATTTCCATGCTTGTTTCTTGAGACTGAGAAGGTCTGATTTTTTTTTTAATTTATACTAATAATTTACTTTTTTGAACAGAGTATTTCAAAATAAGGATACAAATAAAAAGCATATAAAACTATTGATTATTGGAGAGCCTGGGATTTATCATTGGTCTGATTTCAGTTATTTGTGGGATTTCAACCAAAGGCTTAGAGAAAGTCTATAAAGGAAACAGTGCAACTTGCAGGAAAGTTCGCTTTCCCCTGGTCACAGTATGCTTCAGTTTACCATGAGCAGAATAACACCGCAGTTTAGAAAGTCCTATCAACTTTTGTGCAACTGTGAAATTTTATATCTAATAACTCATAGAAATTCACTATGGGAAGCAATGGCATCCACTAACTGGTTCATAAATTTGTTACATAGGGCACTGATGTTTTTGGTAAAGGTATTAGGGAACAAATTTTGAACCATATATTTCTCATATTTGCGAGAGCATCTATGTTATTCTCTGTTCTTTCTTATTTCTACAGCAAGAAAAGGCTTTAAGGAAGCAATAGATTATATAAATATGTGTTACCTTGACAGTTCTTGTCTTATATTGTATTAACTGTGAACCTTAGTCATTCAGGTAAAAATTCCTACTATTCTTTCAAACCCTAACAAAACATTACCTCAGGGAGTAGTTGCAAATTGTTTCTTCCTCTAGCTGAATCCAGCCAGCGTATGTACTTTGTGTGGTCCAGACTCTTTTATTTTTCAGTTTTTAATAACTTGATCCAATTTTTAAAAATGAAAATATTTGAAATTCAAAGCTGGAATTCCAGCTTCTCTTGAAAGTCCAAAGCTCTGACACTGTTTGGCCCACAGCATCTATTGGCAGCTATCAGTTGGATCATTGCCAGGACTGAGCCTTGTGGCCAACCTCCTCCAATCCACATTATCTCCATCCTCCCTGTGGTCTTTTTTAGCACTAAGACAAATATTCTTTGCCATTTATTGTCATATTTACCCTATTTTTAATGTATTTCAATTATATATCACTGTATCCTTGCATCCATCAAAAGTTGAAAAATGTGTATTAAATAGAGAGCCTATAGTTCAAGAATATAGAAGAACGTACTTCTTTGGGGTCATGAAAAATGTACCTGTATTTAATGTACACCGTATGCCAATATCTTCCAGTTGGACTACTTCATTCATTTAACTTATCTATCTGTCCCCCATAAACATTTACATTTCAGCCCCCCCTTTTTCTACGTTATTAGAATGTTGATCCTTTAAAGCATTTCTTGTGAAACCTAACTTTGCCTTCTTGGTATTTAGCAATATGCACGGACTCATCTTTTTTGATAGAATCAAGGATCTCTGAGGGAAAGCCTCATACATACTTGTTTTGCGCCCCACCCCCCTAAAACTTGGCATAACACTCCTAAATAACCTTAATTATTTTGTCAAAACTAATAAATGCACAAAAATGAAACTAGTTAATAAGTAATACACTTATTTAAATGGAAAAGTACATTAAAGGGTTACTAACTAAAACAATCCTAAAATCTGGAGGAGACTGGTTCACTACGATTGGATATAACCACATCTCTTCTTTCTTTAAAAAATGATAAATAAAAGTGTTTTTATGGATCTCTTTTGATGTAGTTTTGTCCACTGACATTTGCTGAAGACTCTTTTTGATCTTCCAAATACATGTCATAATTTGAAAGAGGAATATGATATAAGATAGCATTCTTCATGTTATCTCCACTCCAGATGAGACTCCAAAATGAAACATTTTATGACTATTGCATTTTATATTTTATAGGTAGTTTTACCTCTACCTATACTTGAATTAGAGACTTATTTAGTAATTGACCCAGAGGTATTTGATAGAGTCATTTAGTATTTAATGGGTTATGTGTAAGAATGTTTTTCTATTAATTAACTTAAGAAATGTTAAATAGCAAGGATTTTCAAAAATTCAAAGAGAAATTTTAATAGCTATAGCAAACTACAGCTGTCGCTGTAGTGTTATTTAGAGAGCTCTCTAAAGAACACTTTTTATGTTGTCAAATTCAGTGTGTTGTTATCCTAATTTTTTTTTCTGTATTTGGTACTCTTGCACATGTTTATAAAGTTTACTTTGTTAAAAACAAAATTAGATGTGGAACTATGTAATAATAATCTCCAATTAATAATCACTGATGATTTCATCTGTATATGATGGTTACTATAACAAGACTTTCGGTGAAGAAATCTAATGCTCACAACAGCCCTCATTGTACCGATGAATACGTTAAGACACATAGAGATTCCATAACTTGCTCAGTCACCCAGTTAACAAATGGCAGAACTTGGTTTCCACGCAGCCTGGCTAGCTGCCAGGCCTCTGCTTTGAAGCACCAAGTAATATTGCCTGTATTAACTGTGACATCATTGTGAATTATTTCACATCATTGTGAAATAATTGTGAGTTTTGATAGTTCATTTGCCTGGTTTTAAAGATATATCCTGGGTATAATATTTCATGAAAAGAAAATCTTCACTTCATTAAATTTGGAAACAAATGTTACTATAAAATATTCTACATGCAGAAGGGATTCCTCGCATCTCTGTCAATGGGTACCAGATTGGTTAGCATTTAAAATAGATGTTCAAACCAATAATAAATACAAATACACTTACGCATTGTCATTTATGAAAAATCAGACATATCCTTGAGCACATTTATAGGAGGTGTTAAATATTACATCCCTTAATATGCCTTTGTACATCCCTGCATTAATTTTTCTCAGAGGATTTATCTAAACTCATTCTTACTTACATGTTTGTGTATATGTATATTACTTATTTCACAAATTATAAAATAAACTCCAGGAAGGTAGAAACCACATGCACTGCATTCGACGGGACATAGCCATTACCTACCACAGGGACTGGTATGAAGAAATACATAGTATAAAAGACTCTCAATGAATTGTGATTAGCTTGGTACTAAAATAAAGATGGTTGATAGTTGAGAATTAGTGTGAGCCCAATAAGAGATGAATTAGAGAGAAAGCCAAATGTATTTCATAGATTCTTTTAGGCTATAAAAGTTTCATCAATACCCTTTTGCACTTTCTAAAACATTTTTCTTATACATCCCAATCAATAAAACTTTTTGAGCATACCCTCCCAATGTAAAAATACTCACTCATTTAAAATTTAATTTTACCTCCATTGCTTTAACCATCCTGCTCAAGCCACCATCATGTCTCACTTAAGGCTCCAGCAATAGTAGTTTGTTGGGTTTCCCTACTTCTACACTCACTCTCTTGCATATCTCAACACTGAAGCCAGAGTAAGTCAGATCACGTGCCTCCTCTGACCAAGTACTGCTGTGGTTCTTTAATTCACTCACCACCTAAAACAGAGCCCCCCACCCACAGACCCAGGAACAAGAAAAATAAATGCTACTGTCATAGCAACTTGTTATACACTCTTATTATGGCAATCACTGATATACCTAGAATATATTTATGAATTTTATTTCCTATCTCTTTCCCTCCACCAGAACACAAATTCCAGGAAAGTAGGACAGTTGGTTAGTTTTGTACCCCAAATGCCTAAAACAGGTTATGACACATAGTAGGCAGTTACTAAATACTTGTTGACTGACTAATTATATATTAAGGGCTAATTTTTATAGTTATAGTGAGATAGCACAGAGACTCGGACGGAGGATAAGAAGGACACTGGTTAAGAAAAACCAAGAACTGGTGCCAGCCCACCACCCTCCCCAGGATTCCAAGGATATCAGGCAGACAGGAAAAATACCAGATAAGCCCACCACAAGAATGCAATCATCCCTCCACTCCCTGTGAAAAATGCCTCTCTTAACTGTTTGCTTCTCATACAATCAGAAGGGACTTGGAAAATTCCACAAGCATGCTTTATCCCCACAAAACCTTACTTTATCACACAAGCCTGCATTGTCTTCAGTTTGTATGAACAGCAAAGCAGAGCTGGCCCCCCAATCAATTCTGAGGACCTTCCTTTCCTCATGCTGCTTCCCTTATGCTTGAACATAAGCTAAATAAAATATCTAAGAATTTCTCTGGAATTTCCTCTTAATTTCTGTCTTGAAGAACTCGATAATCCCAGTTAGGATGAATCCTCAGTTGATACACATAGGATGCACTTTGTATTTTGAGGGTAGCTAAAATCCCAACTGGGATTATCATTACTTTAAGATGTCAAAATTAGTCTAAAATATATTTTGAAGACTAACACATAAGAATCACAAGAAAATCCAGAACCATTGAATAATGGTCGAAGGTGCCTATTTTAGTAAATGTTACACCATTTTATAAAGCTACTGCTTTTGAAACATTGACACACGAATGAGCAAAAGTTCCATACAGGAAACAATATAACTAAGGAGAGTGATATCACGGAGATGTTGAAGTGTTGACAATTAAACAGATATCTACAAACAAAAGACATCTCTTGGAGAGCTCAGGAGTCCGACTTTAGCAACACAATAGGATAAGATACCTGAAAATAATGGCATAAAAAGGGAGGAAGAACAACTTCATTTTGTCTGCATATCTTTGACAGGGAACTACCAAGACAGAAAGAGGTCTCCTCATAGGAAAGGAAGAGTAGGGCAAGGTATGATCTTCTCTACATCTCAGGGCACTGCAGAAGAACCTGCTTCGGTTTTACCTACCCACAGACCAATAAAGCTGAGATGTATCGAGACAGCTAGGGACAAGGAAGAACAGGGCTTTGGAGGCTAAGACCACCAGCCACACAGTAAGACCACAATTTCCAGTGACTTTCTCTATGGAGAATCCAGCAGCTTTTTCCAGTAAAGAAACCAAAAGCCAGCAAAGCTGCCACTGAACTCCTGAAGATTTCACCAGTTTTGTCCCCATAGGCATTCATGTTCACAGATGCCACCACCTGAGGCTCTGCCCATACCCTCTCCCCATCTCCACCACCAAATGTCAAGACCTTCACTGGCAGCCAGCCCAGGCCTCTGTGGCTGAGTGAATGCACACCAGCCTAGACCCGCACAGCTGACAACCACCACCGTGGGTAGATTTAGGGGCTAGCAGCTCCAGCTCTGCATCTGGCCTGACTTCTCTCACTGGTCTCCACTACCTGTGGCAAAATTCTGCAGCCACAGAAGTCCATGGATATGGCCAAGGCCCTTACACTGTTTGTAACCTTTATTCACTCACTAGCCTACACCACTGGACTCACCTGCAGCTAGCTGATTCAGCTGTGTGCCTGCATGGACCCCCATAAAGCTATCAGCAGATTTCTCAGCTGAGGTTTTGCAGACCAGTCTTGTGGAAATATATAGTCAAACTGCCGAAAGAAACAAAACTGCCAAGATATTTTATCCAGAATAAAATGTCTTTCAACATTGAAGGCAGTATAAAGACTTTATTAAAAAGAAGAAAAGAAAAAAGCTGAGGTGTCCATCACCACTAGACCTACCATACAAGAAATGCTTTAAAAATGCTTTAAAGCCAAAATGAAAAAGTTATAAATTAGTAGCATAAAGACATATAAAAATATACAGCATTAGTAAAAGTAAATATATACTCAGATTCAGAATTCTCTAATGCTAAAAAGTGGTGTGTTAACCACTTAATTCTATTATAAAAGTTAAAGAAAAAAGTATTAAAATAACAATAGCTATAATAATTTTAATGGATACACAATATTAAAAGATAAATTTTGATGTCAAATAAACTGTGGGGGTGGGGGAAGGGTAAAGTTTTTGTATGAAATTAAAGTTATCAGCTTAAAACAGACTGTTATATCTGTAATCCTCTATATAAACAAACAAAACAAAACAAAATGAAATAAAACCAAAAAACAAAACAAAAAAAAAACTACAGTAAATACACACAAGATAAAAAGAAAGAATCAAAGTACAGTTGGCTCAGTTATATCCATGGGTTCTGACTCTGTGAATTCAATAAACCATGATAACTTTTAGAATACTTTAGAAAAAACTCTAAAAAATATTATACTGTTGCTGACATACCCTATGAAGTTAGACCTATAATGGTTGCATCTGTACTGAACATGTATAAAACTCTTTTCTTATCATTATTCCCTAAACAATGTAATAACTATTTTCATAGCATTTATATTTTATTAGGTAATGTAAGTAATCTAGAGATTATTTAAGTATATTGGGATAATATATATAAGTTATATAAGGGACTTGAGTATCCACAGATTTTGATATTTGCAGGGGGTCCTAGAACCAATTCCTAATGACTACTGAGGGACAACCATTTATCACTAAGAAAAGTCATCAATTCACAATAAAGACAAGAGGGGAAGAAAGGGGCAAAGACACTACAAACAAGCCCAAAAACAATGGCTTAGTAATTCCTTCCCTAATAATAATTATTTTAAATGTAAATGAATTAAATTCTCAAATCAAAAGGCAGAGTGGTTGAATGAATTATAAAAGCAAGGTTCAATCATATGCTCCCCATAAGATACTCACTTCAGCTTTAAGGACAGACATAAGCTCAAATATAGAGATGGGAAAAGATATTCCTCCATGCAAACAAACAAACAAAAAAAAGAGAGCAGGGGGACCACAATGGTTTAAAACTGCAATTAAATTACAGGAGGGTGCTAGAAATTAACAAACACCTGAACAACCAATGACTCAAAGAAAAAAAAATCTAAATGGGAATCAAAAATTGAAACAAAACATACCAAAATTTATGGGATGCAAAAAAGCAGTGCTCAGAAGGAAGTTAATAGTGTAAATGCCTACATTCAAAAAATAAAATTAAAAGTCTCAAATAAACAATTTAACTTTATACCTCAAGTAACTAGACAAACAAGAACAAATTAAGCCTGAAGATCACAGGAGTTAAACATTAGAGCAGACATAAATAAAATAGAGACTATAAAGACAATAGAAAAGATTAATGAAACTAAGAGCTGTTTTTTTTTGACAAGAGAAACAAAATTGACAAAACTTAATTTTCTTCTATCTTCACCTGAGGACATTTTTTCATTGCTTTTAGAGAGACAGGAAGGGAGGGAGAGAAACATTAATGAGAGAGAGAAGCATTAATTGGTTGCCTCCTGTATGCACCTGCATTGGGGATCACATACACCGAGAACGGGAATCAAACCTACAACCTAGGTTTGTGCCCTGACTGGGAATCAAACATGCAACCTTTCATCACTCCAACCAACTGGGCAGCACCAGGCAGGGCCAAAATTCATTAAACTTTATGTCAACTTATTTAGAAAAAGAGTATTCAAATAAATACCATTACAAATGAAGGAGACATTGCAACTGATACCACAGCAATACAAAGAATCATAAGAGACTATATGAGAAATTATATGCCAAGAGCAGGGACCAACCTACAAGAAGAAATGGACAAATTCCTAAAAACAGTGACGTGCTCTGTGCAGTCAGTTCTCTTATTTTATTCTTGTCCTTCATCTTCATGATTACAAGGTACCTTCACAAGTATCTCCTTGTTATACAGTATATCTTACATAAATGGTTCACTGTACTGGTTTTCTACTGTTGTCAAAACAAATTACCACAAATTTAGCAGCTTAAACTGCACAACTTTATTATCTTACATTTCTATAGGTTAGATGCCCCACAGAGATCTCCCTGTGTTGACAGGGCTGCGTTCTTTTCTGACTGCTCTAGGGGAGAATCTATTTTCTTGCCTTTTCCAGATTCTGGAGGTTGTCCACATCTTCCACCTCTCCTTCCTACCTTCAAAGCCGGCACCACTGCATTTCTTGGACCCTTCTTCCATTGTCACATTAATCTCTTACCTCAGTAGGAACAGTTCTTGTGGTTACATTTGCCTCAACTGGATAATCCAGGATAATTTCCTATCTCACAATTCATATCCCTATCACATTTCCATGACCGTTGAGCCTTTTGCCATGTAAGGTAACAATACTCGGTGTCCAGTGATTGTGTTTAAACATTTTAGATGTTTATTATTCTGCCTACAACATTCACTATGAAATGTCCTCAACAAATATGAAAATTTAGTAGGTGAGATCTCTAGTAATATAAAATTAGATGCAGAATTCCACATATGCATTACAAAAAAACCTTTAATTATACTGAACTTATATGTTTATTAATAATCATATAAATTTCTATGTACCAGTATAACACATTTCCCACTGATCAGTATTCACTCAATACAACCTAATATTTTATTTAAAATAAAGCATTAATATTTTATAAGAAATGTAAAGATTGTTCAACTGGTATTTTGCAAATGGAATATTTGGAAACAAATACATCTATATTCTCATTTTACAAATCATTAGAATGAATGAAGATGTAAATCATAATAAAATGATCAAAGGGAAGGCGAGTTGCATCTGACTCTGCTTTGGAAGCTCAGGGATGCCATTCCTTTAATTTTCAGGGATAATCAGCCCCTGAGGGACTATCTTATGCTAACTAAAAGTGGAGAGTGAAGGGGAAAAACTGATTGCTATTTTATTAATTAAAGTGAGAAATAAAGTTGTCACAAGACCTGAAATTCAGAACTTACTTCAAATCAAGCAGCAGATCTTCATAATGTAGTTATAGTACATGGAAGTTATACCACTATCAGTTGTCACTTTACCGTAGCAATTTAAGAAATAATTTTCCTAAAGGCATCAATACACACAAACATAGTAAGCAGCCCTTCTTGGTTTTGTTAAAGGCAAACAGCACCAGATATTAGAAGTTAGATGTCGGTCCTTGAGTTCAGTTAAGAAAGAATTCAGAGTCAAGAACTCTCTGGTGCAAAAAAATTTACTTAGGAAGACATAGAAGTAGAAGTGAACCCTCTGAGCTCCTTGGGCTCAGAAAATAAATTATAGAGGTAAAAGAAGGGCCCTTGGAGCTCAGGAGAAAGAAAGCAAAGTTACTCACCTTGAGGGAAGAAAAGGAGAAGGAAAGGTGCAGGTGAGAGATTTAGGGGGGAGAGAGAGAGAGAGTGACAGACTGGGTCCTTCCTCTTAAAGGTTTTTGAGGGTGGGGATCTTAAGGGAGGTCTCAAGGGAAGATCTCAATAGAATATTCATCAGCTTTCCAGGTGTGGCCTTTCAGGGTTGTGTCCTCTACCCTTTGGTAGGTGCTATGATAGGAGTTCATTCACCATCATTGCCGCTGATGGTCCTGATGGCATTGCCTCATCTGGTTTTGCTGCCTTTCTCAGTCTGGAACAGAAACACCCCTGACACCTAGATGTTATCTCTAGTTGGACCAAAATTCTCTGTGGTCAGTAGACTCGAGGCTTTGTTCATAAGATTATTTGATGCAGGCGAGAACCTCATTGTCCCGAGGGATTAATGCGTAAAGGAGTGGTCGTGCAAGGGCTTGTATGGGAGAGGCATGAGGCTATTCTTCAGCCCCCCTGTTCCTCCTCTTAGGCAGTCTACCACATGACTAGTGACAGGCCAGGAGAGAAAAGGTCAGAAGAGGGTCTAAACTGCATGACTGCTGATATGAAAGGTCAGGGGGGTCCAAACCACATGACCAGCATATGCTAGGGAAGGACAGGTCACCCTGGGGTGCCGTCCCACCCTAAAATACTTGTTTTCCCAGTTTTCCTGGTGCTAAGTCTCCAGGGCTTTCCATCCTGATAACATTCTGTACCTGGCCTATCAGTCCACCTCTGCTCATGTCTGTCCACAATAGGATTCCCACCTTGGTGACTGGCATGCCAACATGGGTGAGCTTCAAATGAGAAGAGACTTCAAAATGGTAACTCTAACCCCAAAGTGTCTTAGATCCCTTCAATTCAAATTCAGCTTAATGAGAAATGTTCAAATGCTCTCACTTATATGTAGGAAGGTGCCAGAAAACTAGCCCTTGATTGGGAGCAGCACATTAGAGCCAACGTGGACAAAGAGAAACATGGAAGAAAGATGCACACATTCGTCAAATAACAAGTGCTCTGAAAAACATTCTTATAATATCGAGTCTGTTTAATCATCAGCCTCATTGTCAGTCATGCTGAGGAGTTCAGGACCCCTTTGCCACATCATCTCCCATATAAACATTTCTAAGGTTTGCAGGGGTACATTTCAACATGCAATACTGTACTCAAAAATATGAGGTGCGCTCTCCCAAAACAGGAATTTACTTATAAAAGTTTATGTATTTATTCTTACATGTTTAAACTTCAGTCACACTCAAAGTACTCTCTGTCTGATGAAATACAACTATCAAGACTTTTTTTCCACTGTTCCAAACAATGTTTGGACTCATTGATTTTGATGCTTGTTAGTGCTTCTGCCATTTTTTGTTTCACCTCTTTCACCTTAAGAAAACATTTCCCTTTGAGGATTTTTTTCATCTGGAAAAAAAAATCACTTGGTGTGAGATCAAGTCAAGAGGGAGGGTGGGACACAGGGATCATGCCATTTTTGACCCAAAACTGCTGAACAATCAGCTTTGTGTGGGCAGGTGCGTCAGCAAATCACCCACCATAAAACAGGACATGTGTTGAAAAAAGTCTTCAAAAATATTTCACTCACCCTGGCTGGTGTGGCTCAGTGGATTGAGTGTCAGCCTGTGAACTGAAGGTTGCTGGTTCAATTCCTGGTCAGGGCACATGCCTGGATTGCAGGCCAGGATCCTAGTTGGGGGCCTTGTGAGAGGCAACTGATATCTCTCACACATTGATGTTTCTCTCACTCTCTTTCTCCCTCCCTTCTCTTCTCTCTAAAATTAAATAAATAAAATATTAAAAAAATATTTCACTGAAGCTGAATGCAGCCTCTGATAACAATGGCAGCTGGTGCGCTGATACAGAACAGTCACCTAGCTGGGGAATTCTGTACTACAAGCCCACCCTCCAGAAGATAATTCTGGGTTTTGGGGGGTCCCTCCTTATAAAATAGATGGTTGAGATGCAACTTTAATTTTTTATCTTTTAATTTTTCTTAAAAAACAGAATTTTCTCTGTCTCTGTCTCTCTTTTTCTCTCTCACACAGAAACACAAAGTCAATAAGAAAATGAGAATGACTTACCACTCATCTACCTCTGTTATTGAGATTACTGCTTAATTGATCTAATAATACTTAATTAGTGTAAAAAGAAAACCACAGTCCCAAAATGGCATCATTCATGCTACAAGCCCATGATACCAATCTTTGGCATCAAATCTGATCTAACTGCAGTTTCAACTTCTCCCACAAACAAAATCTTAATCAACCAGTCTGAATTTTCTGGTCAGGCACCAGTGAGATAATCTGTCGCATGGGCTTTTTCCAGCCCCCATAGGAAGAAGAAGCAATCTGTATAAAAACCCTTCTCTCTCGCCTTCCCTAAAGAAAAGATGCAGCCCCCAAATAGCCTTTCTTTTCTTTAGCTAATAGCTCCCTTGTCCCACCTTTTTTTCCTATAAGAACTTTCCATTTCATACAACTCCTTGGAGCACACTTCCAAGTTGCTTATGGGATGAGATTTGATTCATCAGTCACTTAGTAAAACCCATTAGATCACTAAATTTACTTGGTTGAAATTTGTTTTTTAACACTACGAAGAAAATGGAGAAAAATTTTCCATTGTTAAATAACCACAGATATTAGAATGTTTCTTTAGTCTTCTAGTTATGCAGCTCCTTTCATTGTTAAAACTCTGCTACTATTGGCAGAGTTTTCAATACAGGTCTAAGCAGGTATCTAATTTTTACAAAGTATTGTGCTTATGTGAAATAAAAAGTCCAGATATTTTTAAAGTAAATGTATTTTTCTTAATTGGTTTGTGAACTCTTTTGGAAAAAAGATCTGAAAATGTGAAAGGCACTGGGGAAATTTAATGGTCAGACCTAAGAAAAACTACAATAGTGTAAGACATAGAAATGTTCCTATAAAATTGTTTTTTAGTTTTACTTTGGGGAATATGAGTACATTCTTGGGAAGCTCAGTAGAAAAGGGAAATGTTTCAGATGATGGTGTGTTTTTCTATTTAGTATGGCTGCTTACAAGAATAAGTTATTTTTAAGTACATGAAGGTATCATTATATTATCCTGAACAACTTCTAAACATAAATGACCATTATTTGTGGTTCAGATGCTCATCTTGAGTGTGATGAAATTGGATTTGAAAACTTCTACAGAGTTCAAATAAATAAGCAATTTTTGAGTGTGTGTGTTTTTGTACTTACTTCACGGCCAAATATCTTTCTTCTGCAGTCTTAGTTGATCTTAGTTGATTCTCATTATCATTATCAAGAAACAATCTCATCTTGTTTCTAGTGTCTTCAGCTTTCTACGCATTCTTTTTCTTCAGCATTTACTTAAGGTCTGTTTTAGAAGTGAATAGAAAGGTGGAAGAAGTATGAGTCAAATAATAAAAGTCATAGCATAAGAGGAAACGAGATGATTTTGTACTTCCTGAAATCTAAAGGCAGTTTATAGCTTTTTCCATTGTAGCAGCCTGAATTTGATCGCTATATTATAATGCAATCTTCTTATAAAAGGTACATTAACTGAAAGAGGAAAACCGAAAGAGTTGAGTAGTGTTTATTGAAAACTTTAGAAGGGTAATTAAAATGAATGACTCGTCATAAATCATTCTAACCCTGAAGTTTCTCAGACACTTCTTTTGACATATTAACAGAGTGACAGGAAAAATAGCCCGTTTCCACAGATATTTTTTCTCTTCCCTTCAGGTTTTCTATTTACATTGCCATATTTAACTTGTCAAATTAAATAGATTGGAATTGAATTGTAAATGAGCCTTTTTTTATTTGCCTCCTAAAAAAGGATGAGCATGGTTTAAAACATGTTTACTTCTTTAGCATATTATGCAATAAAATTGGTTTAAAACTAAATTAATGTTTATTCTCTAAATACATGTTTTAGATTACAAAAAATGTTCTCATCTTTCTCTAATGAAATTCTTAGTTTTAAAAACATTTCTTCCAGTTTATTTTCCTCAATTTACTTTGTACAATAAAGAATGGAGCTGTAGCTGGTGGAGCTCAGTGGACTGAGCACGGACCTATGAACCAAAGGGTTGCTGGTTCCATTCCCAGTGTAGGGCACATGCCTAGGTTGCTGGCCAGGTCCCTAGTTGGGGGTGCACTAGAGGCAACCACACATTGATGTTACTCTCCCTCTCTCCCACCCTTCCCTGTTCTCTAAAAATAAATAAATAAAATTGTTAAAAAAAAGAATGGAGCTATAGCCCTGGCCATCAGTTGGTTGAAACGTTGTCCCATAGACCCAAAAGTTGTGGGTTCAATTCCCAGTCAAAGCATATACCCAGGTTGCAGATTCAATCCCCAGTCAGGGTGAGTACAAGAAGGCAACCAATAAATGTTTCTCACATGGATGTCTGTCTCTCTCTCTCTCTCTCTCTCTCTGCAATGAAAAAAAAAAAAGGCCCTCTTGAAAGAAAAAACAATGGAGCTGCATATACTCAGAAAACATCTATAATAACTGATTGATTTCCTTTTGGAAAATCATCAATATATTATCCACAACCTTCACTAACATAACAATTTACACTTGGAATTATCATTGACTTTCTTCATAAAAGAAAGTGTTTGTATATAATGAACCCAGAAAGCTTACACTGATATTCTGGATTACAGTTTATTACAGTTTAACAGTAACAGAAATTTTTGAATCAGCAACATAAGGAGTTTGGAATATAAAATAACTGTTAAATATTTGGAATATTCATGCATTTTATTTTTAATTTAATAAAGTCTTGTCTACACCAAGACTGGCAAATGATAGCAATGACTGTCGCTGCACACCTGCTGGGTGAATTGTAAAAGCAGGCCTGTTAAACTTAGCGCAAGTACACCAACAGGGACTGACATTTCAGTGCTAAATGATACCTTACTAAAGGGGCGTCTTCATTTTTAAGACAATAACACAGAGGGCCAGAAATTTAATGATTCTACCAAAATCATAAAACTTGATTATATCTCAAGTCTCTTGCTTCTTACTAAGTATTAAAACTTTTAGCTGCTATGCTTTGATACCCCTTAGGAAATTGTAAATAACATTTGTACTCCTTATACTATGTTTTCTCTAGCCTTACATAAGTTTGGCAAACTTTACATTGGTAACCAACTATTTCTCACAGATCTTCTAGTTTATAAACAATATTATCACCTGTGAGATGATATCAAAGATATATAACACTACCTCTCTAGCACCTGAGGGATATAAAAAAAAAAAAACAAAACAACTATTGACAATAGAAAGAACAACAACAACAGCAACAACAGAGATGTTCGAAAGGCAAAGCTGTTACCTTCAAATTTCTCATGCTTTTTCTTTCTCATTGCAGATAATGTCCTGACCAAGTATAGGTCCATATGTATCAGGGTAATATTATTTCACATAAGAAATATGAAATATCTGGTAAATACCTGTCTTTTCCCCTCAAAAAGTGTCTAATAAACTAAGATGGTTCGGTCAGAACCTCAGTATTTGAGATAAGAGTATCCGATCTCTCTAAGCACATACAAAAAATTTAGCATGGTATCTATGCATATAATTTAACGCACACTCAGTGCCTTAAAAGTGGTAGACATTTTCCTAAGAACTTTCTTTGTACCACCTCATTTCATCTTCTTAACAATTTTACAAAGTAGGACTATTATTGCTTCTATTTTATAAGCGAGAGGAATTTGAGACACAGGTGAATCTCATTACCCCACTGTAGCAACTCTCTTGGATGCAGCTTAAACTCTTGAGTATTTGTTGAACAAACAAGTTAACAATATAATCTGTTAACAATCACATCAATTTAGCCACCATTTACAATGTTCAACAATATTAACAAGCATGCTATAAATTCTGATTTATTAGTATGCTTGGGAATAATAAACATTTTTTCTTCTTAATGAAATAACAAAAAAAATAAAAGGAAGGAGAAAGAAGGCTGCATCCAGTATATCCATCCTAGCTAATTCTATTTAGAACATCTCAACTTTTGAAGAATACATATAGAAATATAAATATATCTATGTTTATCTATATAGATAGGTATTCCCATATAGATACATTTGTATATAGATATTTTCATATATAAAATACAAATATATAGATTGATAGACCCCAAATAATATCTTTCACTGCCTTAGAAGTTGCAATACTGTGCTCTTTCCCTCTGCATAATCTGTATCATTGAATAAGAAATTGATTTGGCTGAATTAGAGAAGCCCAGGTGGCTCCTTCTGCTTATCATGTGCACATATTGCCTAGCACCTGCTGAATATTACTTCTGTCTTTTCTGAAATAGCACTTTGGCCACAAAATTAATAGTGTACATATAGATGGACAAACAGAAATCAGGACACATTATCCCAAATTATTATTATTTCTCTCAGATTGATTCAAAGACACTTCACCATTTTGGAACCTAGAATTGACCCATTCATCTGGTAATATATAGTCAAGCAGAGTTATAATTTTCTCTATAATACCTGGTATGGTTACAGCTTCCTTGTAAAATATGCAAGCCTTTGAGTGGAGAGATTTTATACCGCAAATATCAATGAGTTTTTATGTGATTTAGTCTTTTTAGTGATTCTTTTAACGTGGTCTATTAACATGGATTCACTAATATGGTTGGGTTGGATCCACAGAAATGACACTTGCCTGCACTTTAGAATAAAAAGAAACATATTATGGAAAATGTAATCAGTTTTTAGTATTTTTTTGTGTAATTCATGGGAAACCCACAGAAATGTAGGATATGCAATACATTCTGTATAAGGAATTAAAATATATTTGGAAGTATGACACAGAAAGAAACAAACATAAGATTCAATTTATATAATATGTTCATTATAAATTACAATAGTATAAATAAAAATTATAAGTTGAAGTATGCAATTTGTAATAAATATATTTAATCTATTATGAATTTTCCTTAAATATTTAATGAATTTCTTTGATAATTATTCTGATTATAGTGATAGACTAAACATAAAATTCACTTTACTATGCACCTAAAAAGAACATAGTATAGTGAAAAGTTAGGAGTGTAGAAGCAGATGAAAAGGAAAACATAAACAGAGTAAAATCCACTTTACTATCAGCATGATTAAAACTCAGATTATTCAGCCAATCATAAAGAAGAGTCAGCAAGGAACTAATGATATTCAGATCAGCTAACTACACAATATATGAACTCTTTAATGACGTGATTAGAAATTTAGGAGACCAGAGTCTTTTAGATTTACTTTGGGCTGCTTCTTGTAAGATAAATTTCTGTATCTTTGTTTCTCGTGTGTGCTTCTTCTGCTCATTTTAAGTGAAATTTTGAAAGAAATAAACACAGTGTTTGTGTGGGTTAATACTACCTCCATTAATAAATATTTGCATGCTACTCCAGTGTTATCTCATGCTAATTTTCCTGAAGACTGAATATCAAATTATTCAAGTAAGGTAATAACCAATCATCCAGCATGATGCTAATTAGTCTGTGAACTTACCTACAACTGAGATATAACACTTGGGATGGAAGCACCTGCTGAACCCTGTGATGAGGAGGTATCTGTTTTGGCACATCTTCAATGTTTAATTAACCTGTCATCTTTTATTATGCTTCTGCAAGGCATCTAAATCTTGTACAAGTTAAACATGCTAAAATTAATTTAACATGCTATGATTAATTTAAAGTTGGTTGAATATGGACAATGTATAATTTTTGTAATTTATGTCTTTCAGCTTGTGAGGGTGTTTTGTCCTTTTGATGGTTAAAGTGTGGTGTGCCCACCTCAGAGTAATTTTAAATGGGTTAAGTTAAGCAACACTCAGAGGGATGTGATTTGGCTTCACCTATGCATTACATTTGTATTTTTTTTTTCAGTTGGGCCCAAAATTTTGAAAAAATTAAGTACTTTGACCAATGCTATGTCTATAAGAGCCAGAACTAAAATGCAAGTGTATTCTGTATGATAACAAAGCATTCCATAATAATGTAATTTGTGTTTCTCTAGATAGCTCCATTTGACCAGACTCTTTACCACTATTTTGTGTGTGTGATTACCAGTTATAATAAATACTCTATTTCAGCAGTTGTTCATGAGTATAGAACCATAAGGTAAGCTTGGATTCAGGATTTTCTGTTCTAAGTGACATGGTGCTTAACTCAGATATGAAACTTTTGACTAACTTTAAATTTACAAAACACATCTATAGGTGATATTGATTAACATCTCTTAATTTTCTTGTTTAAGAATATGTTTTCTATGAAGCTTAGTATTTAGAACAAAATAATATATAATATTTTCTTTTCCACTACATATTTTTGGCCAATGGTCTTTTTTATTAACTGAAATTTCTATCAGTTGTTCTATTGTAATAGTCCTTTACAAAGAAATTCTGCTTGCTCTTCCAGACCTGGTGGTGACAAGGAGAATAAACTGGTTGCAGCATATTCTGGAAGATGAGACAGGTGGTTCCATCATTTCATAGCAGTCTTGTACATAACTCACGAATGTGCAAATTTCCCCACTGCAGAATACGCTTGAGTTAAGCAGAGCACTTGTAGATGACATTTGTGGCAGGTGAAAATCTCATAATGTTTCTTCAAAATGTAAGAGGCCTTATTATAATCTGGATTTTTAGATGTAGATTGTCCACTTTCCCTTTCTGTAAAGCTAGAGTAATAACTGTTATGCAATTAAAAGTACACTTAAATACATAGCTTCACCTATGTTGATATTATATATAAAAGGAAAAAGAGAATGAATAAATCTCTTACTTGTACAAATTGTAAGAGAATATAAAATTTCCTAAGTCCCATAGATGCCAGTGCTAACATATTGTAAATGTGACACGCAAGTATATTCCTGACTCAGAAGGAGTCTGGCTTTTCCAGTTACGAGATTTGACTACGCGGGACTGCTACTCTCAGAAGTTACACACTTCAGTATTCAAGCATGTTAGAGCCCTGCTCTAAAATGACTGGAGAATTATGTAAATGTTCCAAGTTTAACTTGTCACTATAATGCACAGTGTGCAGCTTCAAAAGCTTGAACTTTTGGCAAAATTTAAACTGTAAATGTACTACCACTTGTCTGAAATTATCTGTATTCACAATACCTTTGGTTGAGGGAAGAGTATGAATGAGATGCCACTACAAATTTGCACGATGCTTTGCTCATTAGCATTCTTGATGTATTTTTACAAACCAAAATAAATGATACAATAAATGAATAAACAACACAAATTATGCAGCACTAAATGATTCTTACATAAGTTATATATAATTCAATTTATTACATTTCTACATTTTCATATGATAATAGACTTACAAGGACCTTCAACAAAATGAATCTATTAGTCTTCAGTTTCCCTGACCTTTCTGAGATGCTTAATTGCTTAGTAGATTTTTAAAGTTTCAATAGCTTGAGACCAAATGCAATATATATAAAAGGTGAATAATAAATATTTTATTATTAAATGCAAGAATTAATGATAAATGTACATTCAGGGTTTACACCCACATCATTAAAACTTATACCAAGTTTATTTCATTACAAATGATAGAATATACATTGCTTAATTTGAGGTAACAACCTTTGTACTTGGTTATAGGAATTCAAGAAAAGTAATGCGCTACAAATCAAAGTTATGCTAAAATATGCGTAGCCATATCAGATTTTCTCACTTTATAACAATAGATCTTAAAATAGACATGACTGTTTGTATATTTTAGCTATCCAGAATGTAACAAAAAACAATTTTGATTGAAAATTACAATGAAGTTTTAATTCTCATACCGATTTTCTAAAATTCCCAAGAATAAAGCCACAGTTTATACATCCTGCTATAATACAGTAGTTTCCCCAATTTTTTGTTCCAATTAAATATTCCTCAGGTAGAAAACAATGATTCTTATTATTTAAATATAATATTTATATTACTATTAAGACTGAGATATGAAAAATATTTTAGATATTTTTATCTGAGTCTTTAAAGTCCATATGCATCATCAGGTCAAAGGAGCATAATGAAATGCATTTTTAAAATACTTAGTTGACCAAATAATATTTATGGACAAAACACCTATAATTAAGAAAAAACATGCCCTGGCTGGTATGGCCCAGTGGATTGAGTGCCAGCCTGTGAGTAAAGGGGTCACCAGTTCGATACCCAGTCAGGGCTGTGGGCGAGGTCCGCAGTGAGGGGCATGCAAGAGGCAACCATGCATTGTTTCTCTCCCTCTCTTTCTTGCTCCCTTCCCCTATCTCTAAAAATAAATAAATAAATAATATTTTTTAAAAAAGAAAAAAGAAAAAATCACTTTGCACATGATTGAATCTAATATTATTTGGTTATTGGCTACACCCTAAATTTGGATATTCCTTTCAAAATGCCGGCATTAAATTCACATCCACACATGTAGCTATCCTTGTCCGCATATTTCCATACAAATGGCTGAAAACATATTATTAAACACTTAAGTAGATCTTTTTGGTTTTTTGTCCTAAAAGATTTTAAAGGTTAAAGAAATGGCACTGCCTTTACAGAGAAAGCTGAGTCATGGCTATCGGTTAAATGAAGACCCACAAACTTTTCTAACTTACTTAATAAAGTCAGTTGAGTGCTTTAATGTGTTACCCATGTACTTGCTTTAGGGATCAATGTATTTATGTCTGCATGGCCGAGAATACTGGCATCTCAATGTAGTCTCTTCCAGGGAATGGTCTTGACGGTAAAAGGGAGTTGCCTGGCCCAAGGTCATATGCTTCCCTTGGGATAGTATTTACCCAATGACCTGTCAGAAGTGAGGGTAAAAAGCTCCAGGCTTGGTCCTTGATTTGAGACATTTCTCATGGGTCATCTCAACTTCAGAGTTCCTTTGGGATATGCTGAGGCAATTACTGGACCTGTGTTACTCTTTACCTCTCTTCCTACAATCCTGCTTCCTTCTGACTCCTTACAGATGTTATTCCTGAGAGTATCCCTTGTAAACATTCTGCATACAAATCTCTCCCTCAGAGTCTGTTCCCAGCTAACCCAATCTAAGATGTCATCTGTGTTGGAAGAGGAAAATCAGAGAAGTGTAGGGCAGATATCTGATCCTCAGATGGCTTTCCTTAGGAGAAATGAGTGTGAGGAGAAATGCTTCCATTTTTTTTCCTTAGGCAGTGTGGTTAAGTTACAAGCCAGCCATGGATAACAGGTAAAATTACCTCACTTTAATCTATAACAGCAAGAATGTAAATCAGTATTTTGGAGGGAAGAAAATATGTCAAAGGAAGAGCCTGAGGAAGTATCAAACTAAAAGCTTTGTATTTTTCCATCACTGTAGTGTACTTTGAACAAATGTGTACAGTTCAAAGGTCTTAGTGTTCACATCTTAAAATTAGGTAATGACCCTATGTTTCAAGATTGAATTGATTTTTAATCTTAATTTTATTTTATACAGTGCATGGATAGCTCCCTGCTCTCTGCATTTAGAAGTATGACAACATAAATCTGGTAATTTGGTAATTTTATAATTATGATGTATCTCCATTCTCCCCTTAACACATTTCAAATAAACCCTTTACTTATAACAAATTCTACACACCTTAGTGCAGAAATTCTCAGTATTCATGTGGTTGAGTATCAAAAAGGCAAATTGATCTTTTCTGAAAAGCAGAAAATACTGCTGTTTTAGATTTTATCATTCAAAACAGAAATCATTTTACCAGCAGAAAGTGCCTATATTGCAATAAGGGCAAATGGAAATCACACTTGGTTTAACAAATGCTCTATGGTTCTGAACCTGTTTTGGGTTTTTCTACTTGTGTTTGTTACTGTACTATTTGTTACATAGTTGCAAGTTCTCAGAGAAAATTATATTTTATGTTATTGACTTCTCAATGAATTTATTAAAAATCTCTGTGTAAATTTAATAGAACACATATGAAACAAAAGCACAGAGTAACAGCCTCTATATTATACAGACTTTCAAATGAGAAAAAGTATTGAAAAGAGTTAAAATGCTTCCAATGTGTGGTTTATAAATTATGAGGTAGGAACCTTTAGCTTCATATATTCTATCCCAATTATTGACAGAGTAGATGGCATATCTACATAGATATACATGCTCACACATTCAGATTTCTCAATTGATTGTATTTAACTACAATGACTAATTTTTTCAGACATCTGAATTTATGTATATTTGTGCTATTCAATTGTACAGTCTTTTTTAAGTATATTTTATTGATTATGCTATTACAGTTGTCCCTTTTTTTCCTCCTCTTTATTCCCCTCCACCCTAAATCCCCCTCTTTCTGGCCTTAAACTAAACCACCCTTAGTTTATATTCATGGGTCATACATATAAGTTCTTTGGCTTCTGCATTTCCTATATTATTCCTAACCTCTCCTTGTCTGCTTTGTGTCTACCAATGAAGCTTCTTATTCTCTGTACCTTTTCCCCCATTCTCCAACCTGCCCCTCCCCATTGATAACCCCCCATGTGATCTCCATTTCTGTGATTCTGTTCCTGTTTTAGATGTTTGATTAGTTTGTTTTTGTTTCTGTCTTCTTTTCTTTGTTTGCTTTTCAGTTCAATTGTTGATAGTTATGAGTTTGTAGTCATTTTACTGTTCATAGTTTGATCTTTATTTTCTTAGATAAGTCCCTTTAACATTTCATATAATAAGGGCTTGGTGATGATGAACTCCTTTAAATTGACCTTATCTGAGAAGCACTTTACCTGTCCTCCCATCCTAAATGATAGCTTTGCTGGATAGAGTAATCTTGGATGTAGGTCCTGGATTTCCATGACTTTGAATTCTTCTTTCCAGTCCCTTCTTGCCTGTAAGATTTCTTTTGAAAAATCAGCTGGTAGTCTTATGGGAACTTCTTTGTAGGTAATTGTCTCTTTTTCTCTTGTGGCTTTTAAGTTTCTCTCTTTATCTTTAATCTTGGGTAATTTAATTATAATGTGTCTTGGTGTGTTCCTCCTTGGATCTAACTTCTTTGGGACTCTCTGAGCTTCCTGGACTTGCATGTCTAGTTCCTCCACCAGCAACAGATTGAGGAAGTTTTACTTCATTATTTGTACAAATAAACTTTCAATATCTTGCTCTTCCTCTTCTCTTTCTGGAACCCATATGATTTGGATGTTGAGAGTGTTTAAAGTTGTCCCAGAGCTTCCTAAACCTCTCATTTTTTAAAAAAAAAGTTTGTGTACTCATTCTGTTCCAGTTGAATGTTTATTTTTTTCCTTCTTTTCCAAATTGTTGATTTGAGACCTGGTTTCCTTACCTTCACTGTTGGTTCCTGGTATGCTTTTCTTTATTTCTCTTTGTATAGCCATTACTTCTTCCTTTATTTTGCATCCGTACTCAATCATTTCTGTGAGCATCTAAATTACCAGTGTTTTGAACTCCACATCTGATAGGTTGGTTATCTCTTCATCACTTAGTTCTTTTTCTGAAGTTTTATTTGGGTCATATTTCTTTTATTTGGGTCATATTTCTTTGTCTCAGCATACCTGTTGGATTTTAAGGAGTGGAGCCTTAGGTGTTTACCAGCAACCCACATTGCTGCATAGTGGAACTGTATGTGAGGGAGCAGTCAGAGAGGAAACAATGCCGTTTGTTCAGCTCTCCCACTTTGTCACTTCTCCCACTATCCACAATTGCACCCATCTGATGCTGATTCCCAGGTAGGTGGGTTTGTGTACATTCTAGGATCTCGTGGGCTCCTCCAACAGTCTTTTCTGTGAGACTAGGACTTTCCCCTGCTGCTGCAACCCCCACAGATTTTCATAGCCAGAGGTTTTCAGGCTATATTTCCCCAGTCTGGAACCCTGGGTTGTGTGGTCTGTCTCACCCCCAGTTGTTCTTCCTGGTTTATGTGCATACAAATGTGGGACCACCCACTCTGCCAGCTGCCTCCTTGCCTGGTCCACCAGCTGCTACCTTGCCATGCAACCTTTCCATCCTGGCTACACATCTCTGCCCTTTCTACCTGTCTGAATGAATGTTTATTCATAACCTCCTCAGATGTCAGACTTTCATACAGTTCAATTTTCTAGCAGTTCTGGTTGTTTTTTTTTGTTGTTGTTGTTGTTTTTAAGTTGGTTGTTATCCTTCTTTTGGTTGTGTGAAGAAGCAAAATTGTATCTACCAATGTCTCCATCTTGGCCAGACTCTCAATTGTACAATCTTTATAAATAATATTTAAAAAGGGCTATTTGCTAAATAATTATTCATAGTAAGAAATGTTCTCATAGCCCTGGCTGGTGTAGCTCAGTAGATTGAGTGCCAGTCTGTGAGCCAAAGGGTCACTGGTTCAATTCCCAGTCAAGGCACATGCTTCTGTTGTGCCAGGTCCCCAGTAGGGGGTGTGAAAGAGGCAACCACACATTGATGTTTCTTCTCTTCCCCCCTCTCTAAAAATAAATAAATATTTTTCAAAAAAAGAAATATCTTCATGGAATATACTGATGAGAAACCAAACAGAAAAGAAAATTACTATGGATAAATGATCAAATTATCATCATATTTGGCAGAAAGCTTTAAAAACATGCATTTTAAAGCATGACATGATCGTTGTCATCAAATGCATGTGTTGTCTTTCATCATTTTTTGAGGACTTAAATATATTTAGGATAAGGGGGATACTCCTTTGAATTCTTTATACATGCCAGGTGAACACACTGGCAATTGAACTTACAGTGTCCAAGGTGGTGACAGGACCTTGTGGTAGGTTTAATCATGAATCTTTAAAAAAATGTTCTCAGTATGTAATGCTGTCATTCCTTAAATACTTCTTGTAAAATACTATAAATTCTTTAAAAATAGTTATGTTGACTGGGCCTCTTCTAATGAATTACTTTTGTTGTTGAAATCATCAAAATACTGCTCATGGCTGTGTCATTTTAATAGATACTTTCCAGTAAGAATGTAATAGTGTTTGTTACTATATTGTTTTATCTAAGTCTATTTTATTTAGAGGGAGTTTTTTTGTATCTGTTTTTGACTCTTTTTAAAACTTTGAATGAAAGGGAAGATAGTTACTAGACCATAAAAGCAATAACATTAGAATTAATCATAGAAATAGTTTGCAAATTTGACCCAAATGATCTATTAATTACAACCTGGTCTTGTCCAGTATAATAAGTTTAATAGTACAAACATCTCTTCAAAAGGAAAACTTTTAATTATTCTCTTAAATAAAGCAAATAAAAAGATTCATGAAGAATTTAAGTGGAGAAAATTTGCATTTGGGACACAAACTACTAAAAAATAACATCTAAATGCAATACTTTTAGAGATATTCAGTTTATCCTGCTTAGTGAAGACTGATAATTTAGAAGAAATCCATGAATATTACATAATAGAACAAAATATTACATATCAGAGCAGAAAATGTTTTTCTATAACCACACACTAAACACTAAAGTACTTCAATTTACTATTAGGCTCCTATCCAAATTCCATCTATACTCATTTTAGAATATATGATGAATATTTACTTGAAAAAGGAATGCTACATCACCAAAATAACACAGAGAATGACATTTTTAGGCCTCATTTTATGATGTAGCAACATATTCTACAGACAGATTCACACATTGAAAAAAGAAATTACTTTTAAAACTCCCTTAGGAAGAACTGAAGTTTATATTTTCTATGAAATTATATCATAATTGTGTAAGCCCATCATACGTTAGGGAATTAGGAAGAACCTGGATTTCCTGAGTAAGTTAGGATTATTTTATGAAAGTCCTGTAGAAACATGTCTCAAATTGAGGATCAGGACATGCAGGAGACAGTGTTGAGGGGCAGATGTAGGGTAAGCTGGGGACACAAAAAGTAACTAATTATGTAGAAAATTGCAGGTCGTGTGAAGGGGAAAAAGATCCTTTCCTTCCCATCTGAAATATTTCTATTCCTGAAAAAAACACATTGAAAATTTAACAGGGATTGACATAATGTTAAAAGATCACATAAAGTGTTATTCTTTGGCAGTTACTTAAAAAATTATATACAATTAATTTGACATAGCTATTTTGTTTTATGCTAATTAAATGCCTAGACATTTGTTCATGTACGAGATTCGACTATCAGTATTACTTCAACTCAGTTCTAGAAGACTGCAATATGGTGTTTATTACTTATGTAAATTTGGTTAATTACATAGCAACTCAGTTATCTTATTTATTGCATTTCAATTAGCATCCTCTTAATAGTCACTAACTCTTTAATTAACTCACATGAATAAGAGGTGTCTTGTTAAACGTAAATTAAATAGATTTAAGTAGACAATAGATTGCAAATGGTGGATTTACTGCTAATGGTATAGAAACTGTTGCTGAAAGAACTAAACGTACTCAGTACCATCTGCCTTCATATCTAAGCAAGAAGAAAATTTTATTTTCCTTGAAATTATTTTTAGCACAAAGGTAAGAGCAAGACAAAACAAAGGTGTGGCATGCTTTTGCTCTGTGTTTGCAAGAGCACATTAAATGCAATTTATAGTTCTGTTTTATTGTCAATGAAAAATTCTAACAATATAGAGAAATATAAAGTAAAATCCTCCTTGAGTGTGGAATTACTTCTGAAATGAATTTGTAAAAGGTTTAAAAGTAATGCGTAATCACTGATGTATCTGTTCAGGGTAGAAGGGAGCAAACTATTACAGCTCTTTCCTAAATGTTCCCCTGTGACCTGACCAGGAAATTAGTTAGCAGGGCACCACTGCATAACAACAAGCACGACTGCAGGGGAGGCCGGATGTCAGTGCGCTGATACTGTAACCCAGTTTTATCCGATACATGTTTCTGCTTTAGCCTCTTTATTTCTCAGAGGTCAAATAAATACTTAGCTAATATGTAGAAAATATCTACTTTGGTGCAATAGTGAGTATTCCTTGCAAAGGGAATGAAGAGCATTTCTTGGTTCTGTTAATTTTGGGGGGACTGGCAGAGTCTGTCACTGAAAATAGATGAAACGGGGGTTTGTACATAGTACATATATTCTCTGCTACAGTCTCCACACTTTGGCTTTGTAAGGGTCTCGCGTAGAAGAAAATGGGTTTTAAAATATTTTCTGCCAAAGTTTGGGGTACTTATTGTAAGAGAATAACACATTGCTATAAAAACCTGAAATTTTAAAAGCAAGTTTTTGGCTTTTTCTTTAAAGATTGTAGTAGTCCCCCCTTATCTGTGGGTGTTACATTCCAAAATATTTGGTGTAGGCCTGAAACTGCAGATAGTACCAAACCCTATATATGTTTGGAAAAAAACTGTTTTTTTTTCTATGCATACATATCTATGATAAAGTCTAACATCGATTAGGCACAGTAAGAGATGAACAATAATAAATAATACATTAAAACAATGATCACAGTACACTATCCTGAAAGTTACATAAATGTGCTCCGTGTGTGTGTGTGTGTGTGTGTATGTGAGAGAGAGAGAGATAACCTAGACGCATACTCAGTGATTAAGAGCAGGGAGCGCACACAGCATGGACGTGCTGCATAAAGGGGATCAATCACGTCCCAGGTGGGATGTGGCAGGAAATCAAGAGATTTCATCATTGTTTGTTTCTGAAATTTCCCACCTAGTCTCTTCAGAACACGACTCTACACAGATAACTGAAAGTGCAGAAAGTGAAACCTTGCATAAAATGAGACTACTGTATAATGTTTCAGAATTAATGATAAAAAATTAAACTTTAAAAGCAATAAAAAATATCATCAAAATGTAAAATAGAAAAAAAGATTATTAGAACACATGTTCACATCTTTGGCAGCCCCCAAATTATATTTATTTAACTTGTTACTATCAATATGGTAGCCTCAGATTTTTTTCCCGTTTCTTTTTGAACTTCAGCAGTAAGTGAGCTGAAATGATATCCATGGTAAAATAAATCTGACTACAAGCTACGTTTTCCGGTGAATATCCTATGAGACTACTTAATGCATTATACCTTTTCCTTTTTATTACAATTATTAAATTTTATCATTTCAATATTTCCAGCCTAAAATCCCATGTCGTGCTTTCATTTAAAGCTCTTAAAAAAAAAAAAAATGTTCTCCATTCAAACTCCTTTGAAGAGCTCAGAGTATCTGTAGAAAAATCTCTGAACATTTTCTAAAGTAATTAACCTTGGCAATACTGAAAATAATATGAATAGAGCTTTATCCTGAAACTCAGTTTCTATGTGGGTCTGTTCTTAGCAGAACTGTTCTAGCCTGCGGAGCAAACGGTTCGCAGCTGAACTTCTGAAGGGATGGGCCTGAGCTGGGGGTTTGGCTCTAACATTCAGCAGCTGTATTGCCTGGGTAAATTTCTTAATCTCTCCAAACTCCAATTCTTTATTTTTTTCAATGGGAATTATGATTTTAAAACATTAGGCTTTATATGAGGTTTGATGGGTGTTTTATGTGTTTTGCGTAACATGTTTAATAGAGCATCCGATACTTAGTGACCACTAAGTAGGTAGTTGTATGTACTAAAACATTAAAAGGTAATGTTTGCTTCAGGGATGAAAACATGTTGCTAGATGCAAATGATAAAATATATGTCATTATGTTTTATAAATTAAGAAACAGGTCCAGGTTGAAACTAAAATTATTTGAAATTGGGGTTTTTAGATTATGTATCAACAAAACTCATAAGTGCTTATGTTGTAGAAACTCTACCTACAAATTTTTCCTTCAAAGACATTTTTAAAAAAGATATTTTTTTACAGTTGTTCCCACTTATTCTCCCCTTCCCCACCCCCCACCCCCAGAGCCTCTTCCCTCCTTAAGCCAGAGGTTTGCGCATAAATGTTCTTTATTGAATCCCTTCGCCATCTTTCATCCTGTCTCTGCCCCCTTTCCGGCAGCTGTCAGTCTGTTTCATGTATCTAAGCTTCTGTTACTATTTTGTTCATTAGTTTATTGTGTTCATTAGATTCCACACATAAACAAGATTATGTGGTATTTGTTTTTCACTGACTGGCTTAATTCACTTAACATAATATTCTCCAGGTCCAGCCATGCTATTGCAAAATGTAAGAACTTTTTCTTTCTTACTGCTGCATAGTATTCCATTGTGTAAATATACCACAGCTTTTTTATCAGCTTATCTACTGATGGGCACTTTGGCTGCTTCCAAATCCTGGCTATTGTAAATAATGCTACAATGGACATCAAGGTGCTTATATATTTTTTGAATTAGTGTTTTGGGTTTCTTCAGATAAATTCCCAGAAGTGAAAATGTAAGTCATAAAACTATAAAAATCCTAGAAGAAAACATAGGCAGTAAAATATCAGATATCCCACATAGCAATATTTGTGCTGATATATCCCCTAAGGCACTGGAAACAAAGGAAAAATTAACAAATGGAACTACATCAAATTAAACAGCTTCTGAACAGCTGAAGAAACCATGAACAAGGCAAATAAGGAACCCATTGTATGAAAGAACATTTTTGCCAATGATATAACTGATAAGGGTTTAATCTCCAAAATATACAAAGAACTAATACAACTCAACACCAGGAAGACAAACAACCCAATTAACAAATAGGTAAAAGAGCTGCATAGATACTTTTCGAAAGAGGACATAGAGAGAGCCCACAGACATATGAAAAAATGCTCAAAATTACTAATCATCAGCGAAATGTGAATTAAAACCACAATGAGATATCACCTTACACCTGTCAGAATGGTTGTCATCAATAAATCAACAAACAAGTGTTGGTGAGGATGTGGAGAAAGGGGAACCCTTTTGCACTGTTGGAGGGAATGCAGACTAGTGAAAATTAGCATGGAGTTTCCTCAAATAATTAAAAATGGAACAGCCTTATGATCCAGCAATTCCACTTCTGGGAATTTATTCAAAGAAACCTGAAACACTAATTCAAAGATCTTTATAAGCTATTCTTCTTATTAACATAGACAACTTCAACAATTCCTTGAGAGAGTTTAACTCCACTAACTTAAAAATTATTTTACTTCCTGATAACACTGTTTATATATATTCTTTTTTAGCTAACCACACCACAGAAGGGCCCTAGATCCCATCTCCTAGAATGGCTCTGCCTCTGGAATCCTAAAGTCCATTCCTCAGGGGACATATTCTAGACCAGCACTGCTCTTCTTAAAGCACCCAACAAGCACCTGGCCCTGCTCACTGGCTCACATAATTCATGGAATTGCACATATAAGTCATGGGATCTCTCAACCTCCCACTCCCACAATTTAGAATGTTTCTGTATCTCCTCTAATCCTCACTCGCTTTATTTTTTTTTTTACTAACTTTGCAATTTTAATGTAAGTCTAAATTTGTTAATGTTTTTATTGTTGACACTATTATAGATGTCCTCCATGTTCCCCTTTTACCCCCTCCCTCTACTCCCCTTTCCCCCACCTTCACCAGATTGTTGTCTGTGTCCATGGGCTATGCATATACACTTTTTTTTCTTTTGTTTCAAAGGCTGAGATAGCCTATTCATGTATAATCCTACCACTTGACTTCTGATTCTATTTCCTCCTATCCTTTCTAGGACTTATTCCATTTCTTATACCTAAACAAACAAACCCATTATCTGTCTATGTCCTGAGTCCCTCATCCAGCTTGTATATATCACTTTCTTTCCTTTTAATTGAAGTTATGAATGAAAATCCCACCAAGGGTAACATTCACTTTGTATGTCCCTTGTTCCGAATACGTAATCTTGAACTCATCACTTCCCAGAATCCTCTGGGAGGGTTCCCCAGTATCACCACTGTCACTTAATCAATGGCCAATACTTTAGGAACTCGGCATCTCCACTGCAGGGGACACTGTGACTATTTCTCTTTCTTGGAAACATCTCTTTTTTACCTCCCATGACAGTATTTCTCTCTGGATCTTATCTGAATCCTCTTTTCATTCCTACTGAAGAACAGTCACTAGCTCCACTAGCAAACATTTCAGACAAGCCTTAAATTATAATGTTTCCAAGGATGCAGTTCTTTGTTTACTTCCCATCTGACTTTTCATATCCCTATCTTCTCATTCATTCTCTTAATTCAGCTAACACCCATACTAAATATTATCAAAGGTGTGTCTCCCCAGTTTTCCTGAAATCAATATCACTATGTATTGTCACATAGACAACTATACCTTAAATGTCCAACGGCAGGTTTGACTCAAATGACAAAATTAAAACTTCCATTTTCTCTAAAACTCTCTACCAGGGACAAGAGTCCTAAAAGCATAAAAATCAATGCATCATATGTACATTACTTAAACTATGTACACAGAAATATGAAATATATTTCCCAGCAATTTTAAAACCATGTTCAAGGTGGTTTTTATTTTGTGACAAATATTAATTCAAATGTCTCAAGCAAAATATAGAAATGGAAGTTTTCGCCATTACTCCTTATAGGACCTTCTATTGTAACCTCCAAACACTCAAAGAACTTCAGTACAGAATCATTGAGCAGAGGGTTAAAATGAAAAGATTTTATTGTTAATTTCTATGCTAAAATGCATTTTATTTTATTTTAATTTAATTCCTACCTGTGAATATTTTTTCATTGCTTTTAGAGAGAGAGGAATGGAAGAAGAGAGAAATATTGATCAGTTGCCTCCCATATGTGTCAGACCAGGGATCAAACTCACAACCTAGGTATGTTCCCTCACAGGGAATTGAACCTGCAACACTTCAGTTACAGGACAACACTCCAACCAACTGAGCCCCACTGGCCAGGGCTAAAAATGCATTTTAAAATGTTTTAATGTATTAATAATTAAATTGATGTTAGCTTGTCAAATTGCTTAACAATTTTTTTAAATCCCAAGTTAATTTTTCCATGTCAGAATGAATAACTTATTTTAAAGAGGATTCTCCAATAAGAGGGTGATTCATGAATAACAACAAAATTTACCCAATAATATATTTTTTTATTTTTTACTTGTAATTTTTGAGAACACAATTACAATAAGGGTATTTGACAGTCTTACTATTTATATCATACCACCCTAGGAATACTTTTTTGAAGAAAAACTTTATAAAGGGTTACTTTCCTAACATTTTTTAGCTGAATTTATTCTCTAAAATGTCAATACCATGACTGCCAGTGTAAAGGAAGCATGACTTCAGTAACTTATGCCTTCACAAGTCCTGCTAGAGAAGGAGAAAGTGAGTGGTCTTGCCTTGCTCAGCCCAGTGTAGGATGAAGAATAGGGTTGGATGATCGAGAAAAATTATTAGGTAGTCCATATTTGATACTTTTTTATACAACCCTTTTAAGTAAAGAGGGAACAAATTTATTGTTTTAAGTAATTATATGGCTATTAGTCATGCTATCTTTGCAGGGTCTGAAAAAACTAAGTAGTACAGAAAGTTACAAAACTGCAGACATCTCTCAAGTTGACTCATATGCATAAATGCTTGCTTCAGCTAAACCACCTCAATTTGTAAAGTGACAAACCCTTTAAACACTTGCTCAATGTTTCTTTTGTGGTTTAATGGATAGAATGAAATAGTGGATTTAATAACAAATTTAATAAGCCACCTTTCCTTTCCATTCACTCTAGCTGAATCTCAGGGTTGTTTGCTTTTTTTAAATGCAATCTTGAGAATAGAAATGTTAGGAAAATTTGCCCAAACACCTAGTCATCTTATTGACTGCCAGTCATTGATTCACCTACTTTGGTGAATAGATAGGCTTCTTTCTTTTTCCAAATGCTCCCTTCCAAAGCTGTGGGCTCTGCATGTTGAAGTGGGCAAACTTTTGAGATGGTAGGAAAAGAAGATGCTGACAGTCACCCATATGTGATGAAGATGATTAAAGTGTACAGAATATACTTCATGGATAATAACTTTGCTAAAATGTATTTTACAAATATAATTATCAATAGTAGGGTAGTACAATCCACTGGACAGATCACTGCAACACATTTAAAATATCTACTTTTTTCTTAGTTTCCCATTTAACTCTGCACACATCAAGAGGACCTTATATGGTCCTCAATTTTCTGAACTATGAAGTAGATAATTATCAATCAAAGATTTAGAGGTAAAGGTTAGAAATTACACACACATGCACCTTATATAATAAATTATATATTATGGATGATATATAAATTATATATAATAGATTATGTATAAATTATATATAATATATAAAATTTTCTTTCCATAATATTTATCATCATTTATTTAGCTAGTACACTTGATTCTTTTTTTTTCCTGTTAGTTTCCATGGAGACAACAAGAGACAAAGGCCATGGTTTCACAAAGCATTTCCTCATGTAATTGCTCAATTTTCATAGCTCTCTAGCTGTTGCTAGTGAATAGTTAGGTTATGTCCCCTTAGGGTAGCTATCATAGATGTTTGCTAACTTATCCATTTCAGAATGACCTTCTTGGCTTTAGAAATTGGAAGCTATTGAAACATCCTTCATTTCACTGGTTCATATATGAGCGAAATAGAAAAGGAAATTTCTTTAGCATATTGTTCATTATGAAAATAAAAATAATAGTCATAATGATGAGACCCATTTACTATTTATTTCAACAAATAGTTCTAACTGTAGAAACTAATGGTGTTATGCCAACTCAATGTAGCCTATTCACACATGGATTTCTTTTTGTGGAGATGTGTCCTAAATTTAGCTTTGGCAAAGAAAGTATGATAAAGAGATTCCTCAAAATTATTCTCTTACAACTACAAGTTATTATTGTCACACAGTCACATAGTTTCCTGCATTTTTCTATATTAAGGTACAGGTCGTAATTTCTAATTCACCTTCAGGAGTGTAAAACATTTTATACTTTAATGGAATATTTGTTTATGGAGAATACTCATCTTTCTGTTCAAACTAGTGTCAGGGTAGTGTTACCATACAGCTATGTGGGGTTCTGCTGTCTGCTGCCAATAAACTCTGGAGGCAAGGGTTTGTTGAAAAAGGAAAGAGGTTGTTTGTTTAAAGGCTAAAAATATTGGAAGAATAATGGGCTTCTGCCTCAAAGTTTATTTCCTTTAAAACACCCAAAGGCAAATAACCGCTCTACCGTTTGCCATCTCAGTTCAAGGATGTGCCTGGAATCCCTTCTCCCATCTAAAAAATATATCATCCTTTGGGAAATACAGGTGGATTAGCTTGTTACTGGTCACAGTTCAGCTCCAGGTGTAATTTGGAGTCTGTGCATGCTGGTGTCCTTCTTGCCAAGTGCTGCCCTTTCCTCCGGCCACTGTGTGCCTCTTCTCATGCTTGCAGAGGGGTGCTGGGCTTGTCTGACCATGCAGTCTCTAGGGCCTGCCAGCCTATGAACACTATGGCCCCCAGTCCCTGACAGGGTGTGCAAGAGGGAAGGAAAGAACAGGAGCTTCCATGTGCATTTCATTTTAAGTATGTTGCCCCAAAATCCTTTGCACATGCACTCCAACATGTTAGCCAATTCAGGCTGACATCCACTATGCACATTGGCTTGCACCATGCCCCATCCCTCCTCATGCTGCCATGACCTGGAAGCAGGTAGAAGGGCTTTCTAGCCATGCAGTGGCACTGCATCTCTGCCCTGGGAGGGATGTCACCTTGTTATATGTGTGTTGTGACCTTTTCAGCCCAAGCAGACTCTGTGCAAGCTGCCTCCAGCTGTGTCATGCCATACTGCACGGTTGCCAGGTCAACATAGACGGGCACCATACTAGCTGGCCTGAAGGTATGGAAAGGCTATCATGTGGTTTGGGTTATAATTTCAATCTGTACTTCCTGATGTCCCCCAGGGTTCCCTCTGGGAAGTGCAGGCTCTCACACCAACTCAGGGTTTCTCCTCACTCCCCAGCAGTCTCACCAGACCCCTCTGTTACAGTAAAACCAGCTGAAACTGCTCCTATCCTATTTCTAACAAGATACTGAGCTGCTTTTCAAGTTAAATGACCAAAACTTCAAAAAATACAGCTGAAGCATGGGCAAAGGAGAGAATTTTGACCTCTAGTTGCACCTGGAACGGAAGTCTCACCTAACCCATTTCCCCCAGGAAATCAAGAACTGGGACATGACCAGAATTTAAACACCTGAACCCTTTTAGAAGCTAAGGGCGCATTGCCCGGGAAGATCTGGAACTGAAGCCCCTTACCATATCTTACCATATATGGTCAAATTTCCAAAACCCTCAAATTGAAACCTGCCACCAGCACGTCTATATAGCCTGTACCCCCTAACCTCCTAAAACTCACCCCAAAATCTTAGCTCAAGATGTCAGATATGAGCCTTGCCTCCTGTTGTAATCTTACAGAAGCTAAATGTCTTTAAAATGACCTCTGTTCCTCTCTTTCCTTTTGATTCACACTGACCTCTTCCAGCACTCGACTTCCCTTCCCTTGAAAAATCGAATCCCTTAATCATTAAGTCCTCAGGACAATGAAGTTCTAACCACATCAAATAATCTCAGGAACAAAGCCTGGGATCTGTTGACCACAGAGACAGAGTTTCAGTCAAACCAGACCCAGAAAAGCAGAATGGCCCCGGTGACAACACCCTTTCAAACCAGACAAAGCAATGCCATGCCAGAACCAGATACAATGATCAAATACCCCCTACCCTAGTGCCAACCGAATAATAGAGACCTCAAACCTAAGCACAACCCTATAAAAACCCATCCCCTAGAAGCCACCAGGGAGCCAGGTATAAGAACATGGGTTCACCTGTTCCTCTGGGTTTGGTGCCATTTCCTCAAATACATCTTAATTATTTTTTGCTGCAAACCCCCATTCACCTCCTGTTGGGCTTTGATGCCCGTAGGCAATGGACCCCTTTAGTTTGGTAACACTGTCTCCTTGCTGGTCTACTTTGTAAGAAAAGACATTTCTTTTCTCAAAAGTCAGTGCCAGAATGTGGACTTCTATGGGTGTTGGGCAGTGACCCCTTGCTGGATAACACTGATATCCCTGGACTTTCATGAGAAATATCCCCAGGTCACTTCTCAAGATCAGAAAGGTTTTGATTGGCAATGAAATCAATTCGTGATTTACTGATGACTTTTTATCAAGAAGTGATTTAATTAAGAAGGTCAATAAAAAATAATGTAGAGACCAATCTCATTTGTTTAAAAATAAGTTTGTATTTGAAAGAACAGAGTATATAATGAAGGCATTGGAACATTTCCTTCGCACTGTGAAAATCACTTCAAAATAGCCTTTGGCTAAGATTTTCTGTACCATTGTTTACATTTAAAATTACCTAAAGTAAGGAAACAATTATTTTTAACTGAGAAAGGTAAAACCATACTCTTTAATGTCACAAATTTAATCTTTAGTACCTGACAAATCAAACTTCTTTGACAATTCCTTATCCAACTAACAGTAACATAAAATGTACTATCAACATATGAACAAATGTATTTTTAACATCTGATGAAATGCTTTTTACTATTAAATTTTATATACTTTGATAGAATTAGTGTGGCTAATCAATTGGACCAATAAATCAGAAATTGTTACAGAGCTAGTCACTCATTTATACTTTCTTCTTTAAGTAATTCTTTCAACTAGAGGCTTATCTTTATGATCTGTGGTACTTTTCTTTGAATTTAGCAATGCAGAGCATTTGTCTTTAAATGAACTTTGTGGCTAAATAAAGTTGTAAAAATATTTTAAAGTGAAGATCAGAATTACATTTGTTTCATAAAAAAAAAAACTTGCTATATTTATTGTTTTTGTTCCTAAATTTTCAATTAAAAGTTTCAGGATGCATGAACAGTTATAGTGCTTTCCTTTGGTTTTTGTTAATTTAAAATTCCATTCCAATTTTATTCTAAGTTCTGTCTCTCAAATTTAAAGTAAAAAAAAAAAATAGAGGTTTTGTCTTCTCCATTAATTAGATAGAAATTATATTGCTAAATCAGCTTAACACAAAAATCTACCATTAGCAATTTTTTTGCCCCCCTCTCCCCAATAAGGGAGTCTGTCAGGAGACTATTCACCTTCAATGCCCATAACCCTGGCAAAAGAAAATCACCTACTTTCAAATCACGTTTAGCCTTTTGGAGTATTAATTATTTATGCAACAATTTCCTTCTGAGTGTTCAAGTACAGAATTACTCATATGCTTTGACTTTCATGACAATGAATAATTGCAAAATAAGGGCTGAAGGAATTGAATCCTCTTGTTGGAACTGGTTTTAGGGAGCTTCTATTTTAGTTCTTTTACCTACATGGCACTAACAAAAAGTCATGTGTTCAGCATTAGAAATTTCTAATCAAATGAGTTTTTGCCTGAAAATTACAATGATAATGTAAAATGACAATGAGCTCTGAAATGTCAATCTTTATTGAATACTCTTTTCTTACATGCAGGGTAATAAGATTAAACTTAATACATGTAAAGTTCAAATGTGAAAAAAGCATGATAGCTTTTATGAAGTATACTATTGCTGTCATTTGTTTAGAATCCTCATAGTTTGTTCCATTTACTGAAGCTAATTGGCTTATTGTCCCAGAGTGGAATAGCTCAGTGAGAAAAGTACGAGACATGGTAAATTTGCTGTCTAAATTACAAAATCCTGATCTCAACTAATCTCTATTCTGAAGCCTTATTAACAAAAATTCTGAGTAGATTAGCTAAGGGGGGATCAGGCATTGGTACACCATCAAAATCCCAGATAATTCTAAGGTGCAATCAGTGCATGAAGTTCCTAGCCTTGTTGCACTTTGGAAAGACGTGGGAAACTTTAAAAAATATGGATGTCAGGGTTGTACATCCAGATATTCTAATTTAATTATAATGAGCTTTGGCCTGAGCATCATGGTTTTGAAACACCTAAATGATTCCACGGGCTGAAATGTGTGTCTGCACCTGTCCCCAGCAAATTCTAGCACACCCTTTATGCTTGTGGTCCCGATACAAGCCAGATGTTCCAATCAGCTATTGCTATTGCAGCTGAATATTGTTGCTCAATCTCTCTTTGGTATCACCTCCATCCTCTGCCTTATCTTCACATTTTCATTTTGGCACCTCTCAAGTTTGACTCGTGTTCTCCCCTTGAAATCTTGGGAAACATCTTGTCCTTTTAACTGAGACTGGGGCTCTCTTGCATGTGATTCTTGCCTACTGCATGGCTGAATAGGAAGTCCAGGCACACCTCAGAAAATATTGCAGGTTTGGTTCCAGACCACCTCTATAAAGTGAGCATCACAATAAAGTGAATCTCATAATAAAGGAAGTAGTAATCATTTTACTGGTGGAGGGTCTTGCCTTTAATTTGTTAAAAAAAAAAAAAAAAACACACACACACACAACATCTGTGAAGCTCACTAAAGTGAAGGGCTATAAAATGAGGCCTGCCTGTACTCAGGTTCTGCAGGTTCCCACCCGGCATGAACAGGACAAAATACAGGCTGGTCCTGAATCATGGAAACTCAGTGTCAGGTATGAGGCAAGGCTGGGGAACCCCTGTGTCAACTCAGCTCCCAAAAATAGTACCTGAACCAAAGTTCAGGAGTTAGCTTAATTAATCAATTAAATTAGATTAATTAATTCCATTAATTTCTCACCAAAACTTGACAAATGCATCCACCCATCCCTGTAGAAAATCCTTCACTTCCCAGTTCTATTGCCTCCACTGCCCTGTAGAAAATTAATTTGGTAAGCTTCTCTTGAAATGTCCAGTGTCTCCTGCTGTTTCCTTCTGCTCTTTACTGATGTTCTCTATCAATCCCAGCACCTATGGCTGTTTCTTTTAGCCAGATATAAATTCCACCAACTAGTCAGAATGGAGTGTTTCAGTTTTAATTTTAATTCACTTAAAAAATACATTACTACGTTGCCTTCAGTTTTTGCTATTTTCAACTTTTTCTTTTGTTACATTCTGTAGCTATAGTTAAAAATACTGAAATTTACTTTCATTAAAGTATCAAAACCTAATTTGTGAAATACACTACAGAACAGCAACTCACAACTGAACTGCAAGGGAGTTATTCAACAATTGAAACACTCATCATGTAAGCTTTGTAAATTCACACTGAATATAAAACTCTCTGAAATACTGAATTATACAGCTGTAGATTATAGTCTATTTCCTTCAATTTCTTTCAATGAATGTGAAATTACTGACTCCACCTGGAGTCCTAACAAGTTAAAAAAAGTAATTCAGTCTTTATAACGAAAAGCTAATAATGAGGTGATTTGTTTGTGAAAAATAAAAAGAATAAATCCTTGCTACTTGATTACAGAGAAAGATTTCTTTTTTGTTCTTTGTTTCTTACATAAGACCATACACTAAACAATGACTTCCAGGCTACTTGTATTTTTCATGTTACCCATTAACAATTAAATAAAAAAGTAAATGGGGTGTGTGATAATTCTTAGGGAAAAAATGTTTTAAAATGGCTGCTTTTCCATAAACAAGTGAACCAAATATTGAAAGTGTAGCACAATCAGTAATATGATTTTTCAGTACAATTGCAATGGTGGACTATAGTCTTTCTGTGTATGAATTTTGTCAATATTTTAATTCCAAATTCTTTGATTCTTCAAACTGCTTCAATTTGAAAGAGATGAAACTCATTTAAGGCCCATTTTGAAAATTATTTGGTGATTAACACCAAACAATTAATAAATAATAAAACTACACATTATATTAGGTATTTGTGTAGTGGCTATCATTGTATAATTGTATAGTAATTAATATAATGAGATACCTCTAACGTAGTTTTACAGCAGACCACAGCACGTAGCCTTAGGTGGTAGTGTTATGGGAAATGGCTAGCACCGGCTCTTCGGAAAGACATGTATACACATAGCTATGTGCTTATTATCAATTTTATAGATAAAAAAGTTTGCAGCATACAACATACAAATAATAAAATATACAGTATGCAGTATAAATTCCATATACCTAATTGATTCCACCAATATGCTTTTGATTTTTGCTGAACCCTTGTATCCATAGCCACTGTTTGCAAGTGATTAATTAATAAAATTCTGACACATGTCGCTGGGTATTTTTATTTACTTCCATGACCAAGATGAAAGTGAAACAAAGAAGACATGCATTGGACGGTCACTCTTCTATCTATGATGTTAGGGACATCTTTGCTGCTTGGTAACAGGTTTGACAAATGGAAGAAGAGTTTCTCATTCTTGGGGGCTATTCACAATGTAACGGCCACAATCACAACACAAACATATTCGGACTGCATTGTTGACATTTTTCCCATTGCCTTCTGAAGTCCAGACCAGTCCTGCAAACTTTTTAAAGAGCCAGACAGTACAAAATCTAGGCCTGCAGGCCACATGGTCTCTGGTGTAGCTTCTCAACTCGGTCGTCAGAGTGCACGAACTCAGCCTGCCCTGGCTCGTTCCTGTGACACTCTACCTATAAAAACTGTAAGCTAACCCACAGGTGACAGCTTACTAACCCCTGGTTTACACAATGAATAAAACAATAAATTGAGCTTGATTTATAGAATGTGCTGGCTTTCATGGGGTAAATACTCCCACAATGGCTGATTTCAAGCTACCAAAATAACTTCACTGGGAGAGGAATTTGGGAAATGTACTTGATGGCAGAATGTCATATACTATTTAAGTATACAGCTATAGAAGATGCAGTAGTAAAATTAATTTATCATAAAATTTGTTCAAAGGTATAATATATACTTATGCATTCTGTACTAACAACCAGCTTGTAAAACTTTTAATAATATTCTCTGTGAGCCAGCATAGTCTACTCCAAAATGCACTGGTTTAAACTTTATAATGTATAGTTTAAAAAGCAAGGGCTTAGTCCAATCTCCATAAACTATTATGAACTTTCCTTAAAGGTTGTCCTTAAAATTTTTGACAAGGCATCTATTCGGTAGTTTACCTTTACAGCTTTTATGTAAAAAAAAATTATGAGTGCTATTTTGCACTAATAGCATCAGTAGTAGAGATTATAGTGAACACAAATAAAAAATGGATATATATGCATAGGGAGTCAAACATTAAACATCATGTATAGATTCTGATCTTTGTCCCTCCAAATTGAAACACAAATCTAGAGAAAGAGCATTGATTGAAAAATGAATATTCTCATGAATAATGTTTTCATTTTTCCATTGATAAAATATGAATCCTTTCATCTTTTGATACCTCCTCCATTCACAAAGTAAGGATTAAGAGCTTTGACATTTGCCTTCCTCACAAGATTATCCTAAGTGACATAATATCCAAAGAGCATGCTTAGCTACTTAGTGGAAAGTTGTGTTGTTTTTTACTAAATAAAAAAAAAATATGAGAGAGAGAGAGACATTTAAACTTCACACACGATGTGACCCAGTGTTACAGTTAAATTGTGGCACTGAGTAGGCCAGCTGGTTCACTGTGAATACACAGCAGGTGTTAGGTCCCGACCTGTGCTGGAATTGCATGGCCTCTACGCCAGTCTCTTAAAGCACCACTTTGAGCCCAGCCTTGCGATGACAGTAAGCATGGTGTGACTGAGGGTCTGGCAGGGAAGTTGCATGACCTTTGACTCCTCTATGCTAAGCTTTCCTTTCGATAATCCTTCATGGACTGACCTTTGAGATTAACTGTTGTAACTTTGACTCTACAGTGCAAACATAAATGTGCCAACAGTAGTCTGAGGGAGGATAATATTCGGTTTACTCGAGAGGGGAAGCGAGAAGGTAAAAAAGCCTTATGTTTGTGAAGGGAAGAAACAAAAACTACAATCCCACAGTGTCTGTGAAATGATTTCCAGCTTATTTGAAAATATATTTCATGTAAGAAATACAATACAGGACATGCAATTTTCAGAAGTGAAGTGCTTGGTAAAGAAGACTTTACTAAGAAAAAAGGCTGAAACATTTTAGTTTCTAAATAATTTTGAATTAGCTTTTATGTTTAGTGATTTACGGAACAATTCCCTCAATTCCAAATTCTAGTAGCTTTCTGAGGAGAGAGTGAAAACATCAAAGCAGAGAGCCTGGAAGGAATTAGGAGAACTGCAAGAAGAAACTGGAGTGGAAACATCTCTTTTTAACATTCTGTGTCTTGTTCTAGTCTTCAGGCCCCTGCTAGAAAGCCTATCCCATAACCTGTTTCATAATGAACTTCTTACACCAGCATTGCCAACCGAAGAAGCAAAGTATCAGTTGAGGGAGAGTTAATAAAGGGAAGCATTAAGTAGTCCCATTTATTAAAAAATAAAAAAGTGTATAATATACTGGTGGGATGAGGGTGCTTTCAAGAAGGCCTCTTTTTAATAAAGGCCTAGAATAATGTCATGAGTTGTCTATCTCTCTGTCTCCTGGGAAAAGAGGTTCTGGTAGAAATGAACAACAAATGTCATGGAACATCAGATTAAAAACACTTAACCATTTTGGTTGGGGGGCATGTATGTTACATTACCTTTTTATCCATGATAACAAAGCAATACTGCTTAATCATGTCATTAGTGTTTGAGAGCAAGTTTTGATCTTTTGTAGAACTTCCTCGAGATTTAAATCTGAGTTGTTTTTTTTTTCTTTTTTTAATTGGTATTTGTCTTATTCTGTTTGGGCTGCCATAACAAAATACCACAGAGTGGGTAGCTTATAAAAAACAAAATTTCTCACATTTCTAAAGGCTGGGAAGCCTAGGATCAGAGCACTAGTATAGCCACATTTTGATGAGAGACCTCATGTGGTTCATAGAGAAAGATTTTTGCTGTGTCTTAACATGATGGAAAAGACTAGGGATCTTTCTGGAGTATCTTTACACCAAAGAGGTGTAGGATTAGGGCTGGGGAGTAGGGATGGCGGGGGTAGAGGGGAATGGCAGGGGTAAAATTGAGACAACTATAGTTGAACAACAATTATATAAATAAGAAGCACTAATTAGATTAATAAAGGTTTCACCATTATAATTCAAGTATTTTCCAAAGGCCTCTTCTACTAAAATCATCTTGGGTGTTAAAATTTCAACATGAAATTTGGTGAGAAGGAGGGTGCAGGCTAAAACACAACCATTCAGACCATAGCATATGCTATAAAATACAAGAGTATAGCACTTAATTCTTGATTCTTCAAATTAAAAATGTATTTACCTCTGGATGAATACCTTTCCTATGTTTTCATGATGGTTTCTTGTAGTATAGGTGAATGGATACTGCATAGAGCAACTGGATTACATGCCTTCCCTTACACTGGATGTCTTTTCAGGTGATTGTCTTGGATGAAATAATGTTAGAGCAGCTGTACATGTGCACAGATGTTCTAAAAGTCATTCTTTGTTGGTAGAATAAAAACGTGGGAAAGCTAGGACACTATAAACTTAGATGAGAATATATCCTCTTCAGTCAAGCTGGATAATCCCAATTAATTTAGAAAATTGAAAGTCTAGGATAGTTTTATAATACATCTTGGTGTGTGCCTACATGAGAAATTTGGTGTGTTTATATCTAAAATAAGTCATTGGTTTATGCAATATTATTTCATCAAAAGAGGCAAAATAATTTATTTGTATTGCTATTCTGAATACATGTCAGTTCTATCTCATATTATTGCCTTCATGCCTTAAATTATAAATTATTATTATAGCTTACTATCTCTTAGCAATTATTTTATGTCTCTCAATATAAGTGAAGAAGATCAGATTAATTAATGAGGCCTAATTAGGTCAAAGAGCGAGACAAGTATCATTCCTTTCCACACATGTCCCCATGTTTTAATCATGCCCTCGAGTCTACATGGTAAGAGTGATGATGAATAGAACAAATTTTTACTACATACTCAACATTTATATTTAATTGTTCTTTATCCTACTGTACATTAGTATATTTTTTGGGTATCAATGCCAAAACCATACCCCACTAAACTAAAGCAAAATCTCTGATGGAGCAGCTCAGACATCTGCCCTTTCTAAAATCCTCCACAGCAAAAAATATACAAAGAACCCATGAAATAATTAGCAAAATAGCCAGATATACATACTTATTAATAATTAATTTAAATATAAAATGACTCAATTCTCTAATCAAAGTGTATAAAGTGGCTGAATGGATAAAAAACAAGAACAAATTACATGCTGTGTAATGGATACTTTCTTTAGCTAAGGACATGGACTGAAAGGGAAAAAATAGAAAAATATTCCATGTAAATGAAAACAAAACAAAACAAAAAAATCTGGGATAGCAATACTTATATCAAACAAAATGGACTTTAAGGCAAAGGCTAATACAAGACAAACAAGGGTCATTATAAATAGTAGGCCAATCAAGAGACTAGCATTGAAAATATGCATACACTCAACAAAGGAGCACTTTGATACATAAAGCAAGGATTAGCAAGCATACAATGGGAAATGACAATACAATAATAGTAGGCAATTTCATAATGCACTATCATCAATGAATAGAACATCCATGCAGAAAATCAATAGGAAAACATTGGAATTCAAGGACATATTATAGCAGATAGACTTAATAGACCTTTACAGAACTTTCCATTCAAAAACAGAATAATCCACCTTTTTTCTGAGGTATCCATAGAATACCTTCCAGAATAGATCATATGTCAGGCCACAAAACAGGTCTTAAATAAATTTCAGAAGACTGAAATTATGTCGAGTATTATTTTTAACCATAATGGTATGATACTAGAAATTAATTAAAAGAAGGAAAACAAAAATATAAAGATATGTGGAGATCAAACAACATGTTACTAAATAATCTATGGGGCAAAGAGGAAATCAAAAAAGAAATTTAAAAAAAAAGAAAAATACGTTCAGACCATTGAAATCGAAAACAGTGTGCCAAAACTTATAGGCTGAACCAAAAACAGTTCTAAGAGGGAAAGTGGCAATAAATGCCAACCTCAAGAAATAAGAGAAGATAAATAACCTAATGTTACACCTGAAAGAACTAGAAAGAAACAAAGCCTAAAGTTGGTAGGAGGAAAAAATAGTAAAAAGTAGAACACAAATAAAAGTAATAGAAAGTAAAGAGACACTAGAAAAGCTTAATGAAACTAATACCTCGTTCTTTCAAAAGACAAAATTGACAAGCCTTTACCTAGGCTTATGAAACAGAGAGAGAGAGAAAGAAAGAGAAAATTCAAATAAATAATATCAGAAATGAAAGAAAAGATATTACAACTGACATGAGACTACTATGAACAATACATTCCAACAAATTGTATAATCTAGAAGAAATAAAAAAAAAGTTCTGAAACATACAACCTACCAACACTGAATTATGATGAAATAGAAAATCTAAACATACTAATTTCTAGTAGAGAATGAATCAGTAATCAAAAGCTTCCCCCCAAAAATTGAAGTCCAAGCCAAACAACTTCAGTTGTAAATTCTACCAAACATTCGTAGAAGTAATACCAATCCTCAAATTCTTTAAAAAAAAAATTGAAGAGCAGGGAACTTCTTCAAACTCATTTATTAGGACAACATTACTCTGATACCCAAACCATATAAGGATCCCTTCCCCCACGTACACTCACAGAATGAGACAGAAAGAGAGAAAAATAATTACTATCCCATACCCTGGTGAGTAGAAATGCAAAAATCTTCACGAAAATATCAGCTAACCAAATTCAACAGTGCATTAAAAGAATCACTCACCATGATCTTTGGGATGTATCCCAATAATAAAAGAGGAGTTTAATATCCCTCATGACACCATGAAAAAACTTTGAGGACTAATAAACATATTCAGTAAAGTTTCAAGTTACGAAGTCAATATACAACAAAATCTGTTGCATTTCTATACACTAATTATAAACTATCAGAAAGAGAAATTAAGAAAATAATCCCAGCCCTGACTGGTATGGCTCAGTCAGTTGGGCATTGTCCTGCAAACCAGAAGGTCATGGGTTTGATTCCTGACCAGTGCATATTCCTAGGTTGCAGGTCAGGTCCCTATTTGGAGACCTGCAAGAAGCAACTGATTGATGTTTCTCTAGTACATCAATGTTTCTCTCCCATTCTTTCTCTCTCCCTCTCCCTCTCTCTAAAAGTAAATATATAAAATTTTTTAAAGAAATAAGAAAATCAATTCATAATAGCATAAAAAAATAGTAAAACATTTAGGAACACATTTAAGCAAGAAGGTGAAAACAATAAGCCATTAAGGAAACTGAAGAAGATACAAATAAATAGGAAGATATTTTTTGTTCAGGGGTTGGTAGACATAATGTCATTAAATTGTCCATACTACCAAAAGCAATCTACAGAATCAGTGCAATCCCTATAAAAATTCCAATGGTACTCTTTACAGAAATAAAAGAAATATTCCTAAAATTTGTAGAGAACTACAAAAAATGCCAAAAGGTCAAAACAATCTTGACAAAAAAGAACAAATAAAGGCATCGCATTCTGTGATTTCAAGCTATATTACAAAGCTATAATAATGAAAACAGTATGGTATGGCATAAAAACAAACACATAAATTAATAACAAATAGAGAACCCATAAATAAATCCATGCATATATGGTTAATTGATTTATGACAAAGAAGTCAAATATATACAGTGGGGAAAAGATAGTTTCTTTGATAAGTGGTTTTGGCAAAACTCAACAATCACATGCAAAATAGTGAAAAAGTACCACAGTCTTTCTTACATCATGCACAAAATTAACTTAAATTGATGAAAGACTTGAATGTAATACCTGAATCCATAAAACTCCTAGAAGCAAATCAAGGAGGAAAACTTCTTGATATCAGTCTTGGCAATGATTTTTGGAATTGACAACAAGGGCAGATGAAACAAAAGTAAAAATAATCAGTTAAGACCACCTCAGACGAAGAAGCCTTTGTAAGGAAAGAAAACCATAAATAAAATGAAAAGGAAACCTATGGAACAGTAGAGAATATTTGCAAAGCATGTATCTGATAAAGAGTTAGTATCCAAATGTACAAAGAACTCATATTAGTCATTACTAAAAAAAATCTGACACAAAAATGGATAGATAATCTCAATCTACAATTTTTTCAAAGGACACATACAAATAGCAAACAGGTACATGAAGTCATCAATATTGGGGAAATGCAGATCAAAACCACAATAAGATATTACCCCACATCTGTTAGAATGGCTATTATCAAAAAGATAAAAAATAACAATTTGACAATGATATGGAGAAAATTAAGCCCTTGTGCACTGTTGGTAGGGAATGTAACTTGGTGTAGCCACTATGAAAAACAGTATGAGTTTCCTCAAAAATTCAAAATATAACTACCATCTGATCTACCAATACCACTTCTGGGCACTTATAAAAAAATTAAAAATCATTTGAAAAATCATTTGCATCTTCATGTTCATTGCAGCATTATTTCTAATAGGCAAAACATGGAAACACCCTAAATGTCCACATGAATGGATAAAAAAATGTGGTGCATAATTACAATGGGATATTCAGCCATAAAAGAATGAAATCTTACCATTTGCAACAACATGGATGGATCTTAAGTATATTATGCTATGTGAAATAAATCAGATAACAGGACAAAGGCTGTTTTTTCATTGTTGTTCAAGTACAGTTGTCTCCATTTTGCCCCACAACTCACCTCACCCCAGCCATCACCACCTCCCACCCTCTATCCTACCCACCTTTGGTTTTGTTCATGAGTCCTTTATGTATGTTCCTGAAAACCCTTCCCCTCTTTTCCCCCATTACCCTCTCTCACCTCCATTCTGGTTACTGTCAGTTTCTTCTTAATTTCCATGTCTCTGGTTCTACTTTGCTTGCTTGTTTGTTTTGTTGATTAGGATTTACTTACAGGTGAGATGATATTGTATTTGTCTTTCACTGCCTGGCTTATTTCACTTATATATAGAAACTTTAAAAGTGAAAAACAAATAGATAGAGAACAGATTGGCTGTTGTCAGAGGTAGGGGTTGGAGGGTTGATGAAATAATTAAATGTGGCAAAAAGGTAGAGCCTTTCCACCCTCATAAAGGAAAGCCAATTTTATTTACATATGTAATTACAGAAAAATAGGGAAAATATATAAAAGTTCTAAACTATTAAAAGCTAAACATGTAGAATGAGGAAAATCATTGAGTTAATATAAAAGAAGTTGGAATGGTAACAAAAAGAAAAATATAAAAGATGAGACAAATATTTTATTTATACTTATATAATGCTTATTTGGACCAGGAACTTAATGTGGAAACCAAAAATGCAAAAATAGAAAATAAGGTAACTTATATAGATCCAAATATACCAATAATTTCAGTAACTGGTCATGAACTAAATGCTTCTTTTAAGAGATCATCTATGTCCACAAATTAAAAATCACTTGCAAATACATCAGTCAAGAAAAAAATAGAAAGTATTTAGAAATGTTACCAATGATGCCTTGGACAAGGGTTTAATCTCCAAAATATATAAAGAACTCATATGACTCCACACCAGGAAGATAAACAATCCAAATAAAAATAGGCAAAACCTAAATAGACACTTCTCCAAGGAGGACATACAGAGGGCCCAGAGACCCATGAAAGCATGCTCAGCATTACTAGCCATCAGAGAGATGCAAATTAAAACCACAGGGAGATACCACTTCACACCGGCCAGAATGGCCATCATAAACAAATGAACAAACAAGTGCTGGTGAGGTGCAGAAAAGGTAGTCCTAATGCACTGTTGGTGGGAATGCAGAATGCTGTAACCACTGTGGAAAACAGTATGCAATTTCCTAAAAAAACTAAAAATGGAACTGCCTATTGACCCAGCAATTCTACTGCTGGGATTACACCCTAAGAATTCTAAAACACCAATTCAAAAGAACCTATGCACCCCAATGTTCATTGCAGTGCAATTTACAATGGCCAAGTGCTAGAAACAGCTTAAGAGCCCATCAGTAAATGAGTGGATCAAAAAAACGTGGTTCATTTATACAATGGAATACTACACAGCAGAAAGAAAAAAGGAGCTCCTACCCTTCATGACAGCATAGATGGATCTGGAGAGCATTATGCTAAATGAAATAAGCCAGGCAATGAAAGACAAATACCATATTATCTCACCCATAAGTGGTACATAATCAACAAAACCAACAAGTGAGCAAAACAGAACCAGACACATGGAAATAAAGAACAAACTGACAGAGACCAGAGGAGAAGGAGAAGGGAGATGATGAGGGAAAGAGGGGGAAAGGTCTTCAAGGAAAATATATAAAGGACCCATTGACAAAGTCAAAGGAGGGGTGTGTATTGAATGTGAGAGGAGGGTGTGGGTAGTGATGGAGAGAAAGGGAGGAAATGGGAACAACTATAACTGCACAACAATAAAAAAAATTAAAGGAAAAATTCTATAAAAAACAAGGATTAAAGCAGATCACAAACTCAAAAAAATAAAAAAAAAAATATGCCACCATGTGTAGATGGTGACTAAAATACTGCCTTCAGGAAAATTTATAGCCTCAAATATTTTTTCTAGAAAAGAACAGAGAGTAAACAATGAAAAACAATACATCATGACAAATTAAAAGTAGAGCAAAACAAGCTCAAGGAATGTAAGATATAAGGAACAATGAGGATGGGAGTGGAAATTTGTGATTTTGTTTTTTTTTTAATTCAATTTACACTTGAGAGTATCAACAAAGCCAAACTTTGTTTCTTTGAAAAGATGAATAAGTGACAAATCTTAGTGGAACCTGATAACACAGAAGAGAGAGGAAGCATAATGCTAGTGCGAAAAAGGAGACAGCATTGCAGGTTTAACCAAAATTGGAAAACATAAAAATACTATTTATAGGTTCATGACCAAAATTTGATGATGTAGATGAAATGTAGGGGGAAAAATAATGCTATTTACTTACAAAGAAATAGGCCAACTGAGTATATGCAATCATTATACATTTTGACTCAGGAGTCAAACATCTTCCCTAAAAGGAAGTGACAGACCTGCCCTCTGCCTTTCCTTCCCTTGCAGGGGACCCCTGGTGGTCCTGCATGCCCATGGTGTTCTAAAGGATAGAAGGCAGCTGTAAAGTAGCATTGGGATTTATGGGAGAATTCCATTTTTATTTCATGAAGTCACTAAGATTTGGGGCTTCATTTATTAGAAAAATAAACCCAAATCTTGCTTAAACTATTGATATTTCAGTTTCTATTTCATGTAGCAATTCAACCTCTTTGTGAAACAGCACAGGTAGTGTAGGTGACCACACGTTGGTACAGAAGCTCAACATTATTTTCAGGGACCCACATTCCTTGTTAGATTTCTGCTTTCAAGTGGTTTTTGTTCTCATGTTTGCAAGATGGAAGCCAGTGTTCTAGCAGTCATATCTTCATCTCACACATAAAGAAAAGCAAACATGCAGGAGAAAAGGACAATAGAGACAAGCCAAAGAGTTGATTCTCCTTTAGAGAGACTTTGAGGAAATTCCATACAAAAGTCGACTTCCATTTAAAATGCAATGGCCTGAGCTCTGTCATGATCTGCTGTGGAGACATAGACCTGCTCCATTTAAGTTGGGCATATTTTACATGCAAGGAAAGTTGTGGTTCTTAATATAAAGAAAGGAAGAATGAATTCTAGACAGGCCAATTAACAGTCTATGCCAAATGATACTTTCTAACACATTTCAAAATGTGTGAAACAAGTCCTTTAAAAAGAACCATGTGTTAATCATCTTTGCATCATCAGTAATTGGCACACACTAAAAACAAAATATGTGATGATTTTATCTATTGTATTAAGTTAACAGCAACAGAAGCACTACATTGAAGATACTACATTCAACTCATGACATTTATTTTCTAATACTATTTCTCTCTCAGAGAGAATGGAAAATGGTATCAGAAAGATCTACATACATTCAATTCTGCATTTTAATACATTTCATACTTAGCCTTAGCTGAGCAACATAAGGCAAGCTACAGAACCTGTCTGAGCTTTATTTTCTCACCTACAAAAACCAGTGTGGTAAGACCTAACTAAAAGGGCTGTTGAAATTATTAAATATGACAATATGTGTAAAGTACTTAAAAATGGCTGAGATGTGGTCATGCTAAGTAATAGATGTAATTTATTTTAGGCATTATTCCCATATTAGAAAGCAGAAGACGTTTAGCTTTCTCTACTCATTTTGACTAAAAACACAACATTTAACTATTATTATAACAAAAATTATACAGATGAGTGAAATATCCATTTTTCATTTTTGATAAAGATTTTTATACTAAAATGAAGATTAGCTTTGGGAGTCATTTTTCCACATTTCTTCCTCCAGACAGAAGCCAATTAAATGCCAGAAACTGAGAGTAAAATATATAATTGAGATATATATATAGACATATATATGTATATGTACATAGAGATAACAAAACCATAGATAAATGTTATTCTTTAACAATACCTACTATGAGAAAAATTCAAATATATTTTTCATTTAAATCCCACATGCTAAATTTAAGCTTATTTGCTCTTTGTGAATTCTCAGTGGAGACTGTAAACAGGTGCTCTCACTGAAAGAGAGAAAAAAACAAAACATCATATGGATAAAACAAGAAATATTTGTATTATAATGACCTTAATTTTGTATATAAAGAGTTGAATACCATATTAGTAGGAATGCAATCGCTATCTGCCAATTATATTTATTTTTTTTAAAAGCCTTATTATACAGAGAACAGACTGACATCAGTCAGCAGTCAGGGGGGTTGGGAGGCTGGGTGAAAAGGATGAAAGGATTAAAAGAAAAAGAAAACTCATAGACACTGACAATAGTGTGGTGATTACCAAAGGGGAAAGAGGGTGGGGGGAGGGTAGAATAGGGTGGATAAATGGAAGCAGACGTGACTTGGGGTGGTGAACAAATAATATAATATACAGATGACGTATTATAGAATTGTACACCTGAAACCTATATAATTTTATCAACCAATGCCTCAATAAATTCAGTTATTTTTTTTCTAGTGGCTTCCCTAGAGTTTGCAATTAACATTTACAGGTAAATGTTACAGGTAACATTACAGGTTACAGTTGGATTACAGGTAATACAAACCCATTTTCAAATAAGCCCATATTACTGCATGTATAGTGTTTCCCATATTAACAAAATAATTTTAATTTCTCCCTTTCATTCCTTGTATCATTGCTGTCATGTATTTCACTTATGTATAAGCATATACATGTATATACATGTATATATGTTTTTGTATGTATATATACACAAAAATAGAAAATAAGGTAGACACAAATATGCTAATAGTTTCAGTAAGTGTTCATGAAGTAAATGCTTCCATTAAGAGATCATCTATGTTCAGAAATTAAAAATTACATCTAAAGAATGCATTGCTCAAGAAAAAAACAGAAAATATATATTACGTATATGTATGTATATACCCAAATATAAGCATCATAATGTAATATATTGTTGCAATTATTATTTTGAACAGATTGTTATCTGTTAGATCAATTAAGAATAAGAACAATAAAACCTTATCTTACTTTCATTTTTTTAAAAAAAGGCTTATTAATTGACTTCATAAAAATTCTAAAGTTGCTAAACAAAAACCTATAAAAATAGGTTCATGTAGTGGAATGAGTAGACACAATCATTCCTAATAGGGTGAAAGAGTCAGCAATCTTTGAAAACGTATTCATCCTCAAGACCCAGGGGATGCTCAGGAAATTGAAAAAGAACACAATAATACTGAGTTTCTAAAGGCTCAGCAAAGCTGCATACATGAAAACATTGAAACTGCAGTTAAATAATTATGGTACACTGCTTAGTGAGCATAAACATAATGGCAGTGCTTTGCAGCTTCTAAAGATTTTTTGTCACACTTTTACATAGAATGAAGGAGAATTTTATGTATAGTTTAGGAATTATGATTCACCATTTAATTTATATATTTGCCTAATGCCATAAAATCAAGGTAATCAATTTAGCTTTTGACAATATAATCTACTTTCCATATTCTTGCATAATTTTTTTCAGAATTCATTTTATATTAATTGAAATCCGCACAATTAATCACATGAGATCCCTAGACACTTGCTGGCTTTCAAAACATTTCCAGTAAAACAACAAGCTCCTTCTTGGGTGTTTATTTCTAAACATTGTAGGTAATTTCATTCCTAATGCTTTTTAACAGAATTAGTGGGGAAAAAAAAAAAAAACTAGTGTCCAATTAAAGACAATACAAAAATTGAGAAGATTTTTTTTAGAGTGATGCCTATAAGAATAAAAACTGGGAGAAAGGGAGAAAAATTCATTAAAAAACAAGATGAAAAACTGTGGAAGCAGAAAAGAAAGACAAAATATCTAGGAAAGGTCTTGCCTATAGAGTATGAAGAAAGAGTTGTAGCAGTAAAAAAAAAATGAATACAGACAAACATACAGAAAAATTACATTGAATATTTCTCTATAACTTATGACTTCAGAGAATGAAGGTAGCCAGAATGTACAGAATTTACAGAGTTTTAGATTGGAGCAGAGTACACAGAATTAAATATTAATAAATTGTTAAAGGTGCTTTGAGTATACAGGAATAGAGTATAGACATCAGTCAAGTTCAAAGAAGATACTGGAGCTGTTGGAAGAATCCTAGAGGTCATGGTCATAGACAAGCAGAGGTTTGAAAGGAAAAGTGAAGTTGGAGCAGAGATGCCAACTGTAGAGAGGCATTGGAAACACAGAATTTTTACCCAGGTGGAAAAGACGTGGAAAAGAGGCAGAAAAGTTTATCTGCTCATCAAAGAACTTTTGTTCTTTGACACTCAGCAGTAAAAATATCTTTTTTCAACAACTGTAATTGCATGAACATATCCTAATTCGTCAATACTTTATTCTGAAAAGTACTTTAAAAATAATCTTTCTAGAGTCATCAGTAAAGCAAGAAGTCATGTTTGAAATTTGGAAAGGAATAATAAAGTACATGAGCTTAAATAATGGGTCCTTTAAATGTGTATGTATATGTACACACATGCACACACAAACATACACAAATATATACAAAGGAAGATCCCCTAAAAATAGAATTATCTTCTGGAGGGTGGGCCGCTTGTAGTATAGGCTTCCCCCCGCTAGGTGAGTGTTCTGGGAACCCATGATATCAGTGTACCAGCTGCCGTTGTTGTGAAAGGCTGGGTTCAGCTTCAGTGAATTTTTTTGAAGACTCCTTTCAACGCATTTGCCCATTTCATGATGCATAATCTACAGCACGCCTGCCCATACAGCACTGAGTGTTCAGCAAGTCTGACCAAAAATGACATGACCCCCATGCCCCACCTTCCCTCTGCACCCAAACTCATCCCAAGTGACTATTTTTTATTTGTTTGTTTCCCCAGATGAAAAATGTCCTCAAAGGAAAATGTTTTGCCGATGTGGAAGAGGTGAAACAAAAAAAACGTCAGAAGCACTAAAAGGCATCAAAATTGACGAGTTCAAAACATGTTTTAAGCAGTGGAAAAACCATCTTGATAGGTGTATTGCATCAAATGGAGAGTACTTTGAAGGTGACTGAACTTCAAACATGTAAGAATAAATATACATTTTTATAAATAAATTCCATTCTTGGGAGGAATTCATTTGTTTCCCTTCATCTCATTTGAACCATTGCTGAATGTGCTCATTTTACTTGTTGAAATGTTTAACCTTAAATTTCAAGGGTGATAATTTGGAGAAAGCATACTTGTCCAAAACAGTTCTCATTCTGTTGACACCTAAATATGTAACCTTAATTAATTTAACTAAAGAATCTCTAGATTCCCACTTGTAAAAGTGAAATATAACAGAATTCTAGATCCATTTTATGTATTAAATTGCATTCTATTCTCAGAGTTTTACTTTAAAAATCTAAAAAAAATAAGGCCTACCTTCAAAGTTGCCTTTGTACTTAGCACAGTCAGTATGAATGCACGTTTCTAAACTCACAGTAACCTTTCTTAATCATACACTTTAGGGAAGCCTTCAAAAGTGATGACAGATCACACTGCCTTTTATATTTATTGGACATAAAGTTGTAGCTTGCATTAAACGCTCTTAGGGGCATTAATGCATGCAAAGCATTTTTTTCGGGGCATCACATACAATTTTTGTGCAGTGGATAATATATGTAGCAACTAAAAATATAAACCACCTGTTGTTCAGATTTTCACTGCTGAGAGTACTGCATTGTTTAGCTTTTTCTACAGTGTGCTGTGTGTGTCAATATTGATTTCAGAAAAAGTAATAAAGGATCCTGTCAAAATAAAATTAAAACCTAAGGCAATTTACTTTGCTGAAGGGGGTCAGCTTTAATAACCATCACCATCTTACCAGAACCGCTGTGAAATTTCATTAACACTACTCCAGTCAAATATCAGCGAGGTTTACAATTACTACTTGATTATATGTCTGTATAGATCATTAGGCACAAGTCTCCTTTTTGTGCCTGGTATTGTTCTGTGCATGGGGTTTCTTTTCAATTCACTGGAAACTATTCAGAGAAAGAAAATGATAAAGAAACGTTGGTACTGAAACTGTTCCTCAACTCTGCACAAAATTACTGAACACATTGCAATTTCAGGACATTTGGCGTTTTAATCTATTCACCCTTCTTAAATTGGGCATCTGACTTGAATCAAAACAGAGTAATTGTATATGTAAATGTAAAGAAAAGAAAAAATATGCCAGAGTGTGGGAGACTCAGGTTAATGTATCAGAAAGAACATATAACTGCCTTGTTTCCTAGCTCTGAGACAGAGGATACTCTCAGCTGCACGTATTATTTATCAATACATGTTGATCCATCCAATGCCTTAGAGAACACACCTGAATGGACATAAAACAACAAAGGTTGAAATGGTGAGAAGTGAAAACATGTGATCCTGCTCATTCACTAGGCTGATGTTACTGAGTAATTCCTTTCAAATACAGACCGGAATATTTTTTGTAAAATTTTGGATAAAATTATCTTATAATTTTTTATTTTATGCTTTACAAAATAATATTGTCTTGCACAACATCCAAAAACAGACCAACTCAACACTGAATGCATTTGAGTAATAATAATGCATTGAGTTGAAGTTTCAGTATGCTTACAGGTATGTGTATTTGAAAGGCAATCTATAAATTATCTTATAAATGTGTAAATAATACAAAGCTCCTTGACCCACACCAGCACTGAGAGGTAAATTTAAAAGTAAGGGTAGACATCTGTCAATCACCCAGGCCTGTAACCCACAGGCTTTGGATACAGGCTTGGAGGCAACCCTAACCAGGTGGGCAGTATGTTAGAAGGCCGTGTTCACCAATGGGTGGTTTCTAGACAATCATGTAGCATTAACCCCAATGTCTAGCATCCATTAGACCTCACAAAATCTGTGAGGAACGATGTTTCTAATTAATCCTGTCTTGAATCTCATTCTGTTGTTCATTTATACTTTACCTTTTCTCTATGATGGGGATCTTGCATTGACCACCCACACACAGGGTTAATCCCTTCTCAGCCCTTGGTCTGGTAGGTTCAGACCTAGTCCTACCTACCAATCTCTTACGCTTCAGCTGGAGGTCATGTACAAGCAGTTGAATTGTCTTCCTTTTGTCCTAAAACCATTTGTCTATATTTGCCCTGTAATTACTGTCATTGTTACCTACAGTTTATTTGAGTATATTGATTAAAAGCTCAAAATTCAAAGTAAAATAGATCTTGTTTCAAATCTAGGCCTTGTCTCCTGTTAACTATAGGTAATTTTATTTCTCTGACTCTCAGATTTCTTATTGAAATAAGGATAATAGTTTTTACCTCATAGAATTTTTAATAATTTGAACAGACAATATTTCTAAATTGTCTAAATGTCATACTATGTAGCTAATACTTGGTAACTGTGAGAAACAGTAACTATGTTCTCATCTTATCAGACACGTAGACTATTATGACTATTCCAGACTAACACAGAAGCTGGGTTCCTCCTTGGATATTGTAAAATAAATGAGCAAACATTCTCAACAGTTCCAGTTCTACAGCTGGACACAGTTGTCTTTCCTTCTCCTCAAAAGCTGACAGTAACAAGAATTATGGTATTTCCATACCCTAAGAGTTTTGCCTGCCTCAAACATTCTCTTGGTGGCTTCAGGGGGAAAATACCTATTCTGTGGCTTAACACCAGCAATCAGCAAGAGTTGCCTCTGTTTACTGTTTTAATATGGACACATCGGTGCTGATGGAGGTATAAATACTGACCTTTACTTCACCCGCCCACCCATGCTGTGCTCAACAGACTTTGAGATGAGCACAGACCTCCCAAGCATTAAAACTATTGGAGTAAGTTTCCTAAAGGGTGAATTTATCCTTTCAGGTTTGGAATCAGTCTCTTCTCAACAAACACCATATTAGGGGCTGGGCTATATTTGAATGTACAATTTTAGTGTCCTATATATAGAACTCTCACTCTAGTGTTTCCTCTCTAATAACGGCAACCAGTGACCAAATCAGAGGCCAAGACACTTCTGCAATCTTCCTTCAAATGGGTCCCCCAACAAGCAGGGAAATGAGTGTGAAAACACACTGTCTGTAATTAAATCCTGGACTATTATTTATTAGTTGGGTCAATTTGGTTGTGCTCTTTAGCTTCTCTGGACCTAAACAGCCTAATTATCAAAATTGAAATAACTATTTTGGCCATTACTTGATATAATATTATATTACTTGTCCCAGAACCTGAAATATAACTAAGAAATATAAGCTAGCATTATCATTATGAATATTATTACTACTCCTAATACCTTGGTTTCATTTAGGATATGTTGCAGGCAATGTGATTCATTGCTAAGCAAAACCCTCTACTGTAACTTAATACCCTAGGCCTTTCCTAGTTTATGAGAAAAGAATAAGGAAAGAACTGTTGATACACTACCTTTAATTTCTTATTCCCCATCCAATTTTTAACACAAATATCCTGTCTTCCATTCTTAAATTGCTCTGGATTACCAAATAAAATAATTCATTTAGTCCTCATCCAATATGAGATTCCTGTACCTTATAACACACTTTGAATGTTGGTCATCAGTATGATATCCTGATAACCATGATTCCAAATCCTTAACTTGCCATTGAGCATTCACAAGCTTTTTACTGCACACCCAGAGCAAATTCTTGTTATGACAACTATAAGCATTATTTTGAACCCAAATGACCCACAAGATAAAAGCAACACCTTTCTTTCCTCATAACTGTATTTTCATATGCATTTTGTATCCTGCTTTCTCACCATTCCCTTGGATGAATCAAGGTTTGGCACTGAGACTCATGGTCATTCTCAAGTACTGGAAAACCTCAGGTCACATTAATATCCAAAGAAGTCAGTAACAAAATATTCAGTCTTGCCCTGGCTGGTGTGGCTCATTGGACTGAGCACTGGCCTGTGAGCCAAAGGGTCTCTGGTTCAATTCCCAGTCAGGGCACATGCCTGGGTTGCGGGGCAGGTCTTGGGTAGGGGGTGTGTGAGAGGCAAACACACACTTATGTTTCTCTCCCTCTCTTTTTCCCTTCCTTCCCACTCTCTAAATAAATAAATAAAACTTTTAAAAATATTCAGTCTTATGAAATAATTTTTAAGATCTTCCCAATTTTACTCAAAGTTTAACTTCTTCCTTCCTTCAGTTTTGGAAGCATGGATTTATCCAGGAAAGGATCCTGAGGTTGATGGCTTTTTAACTGTTTACAAGGCTAGCACTCACATCACTCCTGGCTACACCTCCAGAATCAAAAAAGGGGAGAAAGGAGGAGTGTTACTGGGAAGCATCTTTACTGACAGGTACTTTCATGAGTTGGCTTTAGAGATCCCCTGGGAGGGGGGGAACTGCTGTGGAAACAGTTTAGTCCCATGGTTATTTTGATAATGACTCTTTTCAAGACAAGACATCCATAGTTCCACTGATTTGGAAGAATGAATTACTTCTGGGGACTCTTTTACTTTCCATCACCATTTAGTGCCCCCATGCTCTCTTGCACCTTCACCCACTCCACTCCCCCACCTTGCAATCACCATGCTTAATTCCTCATTTAGTATCTGAATATTTGGGACTACTACCGGATCATTTTCTGCCAAATGCTCTAAAACTCAGATAGGGTTCTCCAGGATGGAGCTTTAAAAAAATGCTGTTTCTAACACTTGTATTGTATGTAAGGTACACAGCAGATTCTGATGCATCATTTGTAGGAATTAATCAATAGTCAAATGCAGCCTCTTTCTGCTTAGTTGCCATGCAGGGTGCTCCAGCCCAGCCTATTGATCTTTAGATTTTTCAGGCACGTTGTTTGCACACCCATAGGTGTAAGGGTGGGGGTTCCAGCGGTGCCATTCCCAGGATGACAAAAACTCTCAGAAGAACACATTTCTCTAATTGTCCACTGACCTTTTTAACTTTACCACAGAATGTTTTTAATATAAGTGAGTGACTAAAAAGCCCATTTTTGGTTGAGTGGCTCAGCATTCACTCTGAATTGTGGGACTGGTTAAAGAATTTTAAGATTCCAAAGACATTAAAAATAAAATAGTCTTCTTTTTAATATCTCATTAACCTAGCCAGATTTTGCCACATATCTCTACATATTCTAGTATCATGTAAACATGCTGGGCACATACAAATCATTGACTCCTTTAAAACCAAGTGCAGAGGCTGACTTAGCCATCTCTTTTTGTGCTTTAGACCCAAGTGCTACTCTGGCTTCTAATAGGCTTTTGAAAAGAAAGGCATATTATGCCCATTTTAGTACACCACACTTTTAGAAAAGGAGAAGTGGAAAGGAATATCCAAAATAGGTTACTCACTTGGAGGAGAGCACTGCCTGTTCGTTCCAGCCGCACTGTCCCAAGCCACTCCGCTCCCTCCATGAGAGCTCTCATCTGGGCCTTTGCTTACCAGTGCTTTGAGGATTTCGTCCCCTACAGTTTTATCTGTTTAGAGAAACCTTATTTATTCAGGATTTGGGAACTACATATATCTCTTCTATGTTTCTTATTTTTCTCAAATGAAAACCTTTCTCCTGGACCATGTGTACCTATTTGCTTTTCCAATGGCCATCACATAGTCTAGCATGAAGCAAATGTTTACTGGGAAATTTGGATGTTTAAATAATTAAATTTCTTGGAAATGTATATAATATTATGTGATTTTTCTAAAAAATGTGTTTCATTCTCAAATAATGAGCTGTACATTCAGAAATAACTTGAGTGTAATTTGGTTTAGTATATTTGAAATAGGCTCTTTTGATATTCACTAGTCTTTTTAATTCAACAAATGACTACATGCTAATCATTCATGATTCTCACTCTTGAGTGAGCCATTAAAGTTTATTGGAAAAAAGTGTATCCACTGATTTTCATTGTTTTTACCCTAAAAAGTCCAGTCCCTTTCTTAAAGTAGGTTGACAATGGCTAAGGCACAGTGTCAATAGTGGCAGTTCACTGTGCTCCAAAGGCCTTGAGTCAGCCAAGAGATATTCCCAAATGCACCCATTCTTACTGCAGAATAAATAAACTGCAGGGGACTGTTCCTTGTAATGGCTCTGGTTTGCTAAAGAAAGGTTGTGGTCATTAGTAAGCATGTTTTATTGAAAACAGTCATTGTGCTGAATCGGACATTCTATTTAACAGAGTTCATGTCAGATGTTATGTTTGTTAAAGACTTTTTAGAAGTCCAATAAAAAGACATATACAAAAAAAAAAACCCATTTCTGTTTATAATAAATACCACCATGTGTGTGAAAGACCACAAAAATTAGTGTAATCTTTTGCCTCAGATATCTTTTTTTAAAGGATTTTATTTATTTACTTTTTAGAAAGAGGGGAAGGAATGGAGAAAGAGAGGGAGAAAAACATTAATGTGTGAGAGATCGAGTGACTGGTTACCTCTCCCATGCCCCCAAATGGGGAACTTGAGCCACAGCCCAGGTATGTGCTTTAACTGGGAATTGAACCTCTGACCTTTTGGTTTCCAAGCCAGTGCTCAGTCCACTCAGCTACACCAACCACAGTTGTTTTAGATGCCTTTGAAACAACCTTTTAGTTCTCAAGTTCTTTATCTTGACTTCAATAATGTCAACAAAGTGGTATTTATTACATTCCTAGTATATAAGCAACAAATTTGCAATGCATTGTAGAAACAATAGGATAAAATATAAAATAAAGTCTTTGCTTTTGAGACTTCCTGGTGGTGGAAAAATATATTGATGCATAAAATAAAATAAAATAGGTAATTAAGTGCTTAATATATGGAAAACTTACAGGTGTGAAGACCCAATATAATGTAAAGGATTACTTCAATAATAGAGTGAAGGTTCAGTTAGAAACTAAAGGAATAATTTAAATAGAATACAAAAGGATGAAGAATACCTTGTATATACCACAAAAAAATATTTTAACCATCTAAGGAAAATTCAAGAAATGTAACCATTCAAAGGAAAATTAATCTTGCCACTCAAGAGGTAAAATATTTCTATAACATAAGTAACTGGTAGCATTTTAACTTTTGACAATTTAAAAACTGTTTAAATTAAACTTGTTGCTTTAAAAAAAAATCTCACATGATCTACATGCTACAGAGTTCTTCCATGGACTTTATTATCAGAATTCTAGCACCATCAATATGCCTGTCATGCCCACAACCCCTCCTAAAGAAAACTGCTCTGCTGCAGGATTTCACCTTATGCAGCTAGACTCCCAATAATGTCCACTGAGTCTTCCTCATCTCTCCTACTTTTTCCTTAATTACAATTTATGTGAGCAAGGAAGGGATCTGATCCAAGGGCAGCTAATACAAATTCATGACTTGGATTGCTATAAAAGCTACAACTGGGGCTTTAGTTATACTTAAACAATCATGCTTCTTTTCATTAAAGACCTGTAAAAAGAATTGGCCAGGATGTATAAAGAAGAGAATTAAACAGAGAAGACTAGGAAATGTAGTCAAGTTGAATTTTTGCAGAGCATTGCATTGAATCATATATTTCTGCTGCTGGGTCTCTGGAATTGACTTGCGCCACAAATGATGCTTCTTGTTTTACAATCAATGAGGTCTTTTCATATGAAGGTTCCTATACTTGGATTTCCATTAAGTTGCACTTCACCTACTCCCCTGTGTATTCATACTTTAACACCTTAACTTAAGCTGGCTTTATGATATCTGTCCTTTATGTTCCAAGAGTTTTCTAAAGCATGCACAAGAGGTCCTTGAGGGCCTTTGTATATGGTTTTCTCTCTGCTCGAAATACTTTCTACTCTCCTAAACTTACCTTTGATTAGCTGGTATGTATTTATCTTTTAAGACTTAGCTCAGATGCACATTTCTGGTGAAGTCTTTCTAACCAATTCAAAGATGCTTAACATGCCTTCTTATAAACTTATATTTTACTCTAGGTCACATCCATTCTGTCACATTTATCATTATTATATGATGCAGTAAATATCTTTCTCCACCAGACAGCAAGCATTTTCTAGAACAAGTACACTACTGAAGTATTTTTATAAGTCTCTGCAACTTATAAAACATGGACTGATTCATTGTAGAGACTCCAAAATTATTGGGTAAATAAAAATGACAATGTTCTTAAGCATTTAAATATTTGAAAGCTGAGAAGCAAATTTCAAGACATGATAAATAGTTTTATATTATTCTGCTGGAAATAATTACTTTCATCTAAAGGAGTTTGATGATAAAAAAGTAATTAATACTAAAATAAATAAAAATATTAAAATAATTCATTGCATGAAGATTGTCAAATACATACCAGGTTAAAGTGGGGGATTACATAAATTGCTGATGTAACTAGAAACATTCAGTGGTAGCATTAATGTAGAGATAATATGTCTAGTGTTATTCTGAGCTGTGTTTTGAAAGCTATTTTGAGTTGTATTAACTGTCTACAAATTTATATTCTGCTAGAATTTATTAAAGTGTAAATTAGGTTCACAACAAGAAAATAATACATAACAGATTTATTAGATTTTCTCAGATGATACAGATGTTTGTCCATTTTGAGATTGCCATAAAAAATAGCATGTTTCTGAATCACAATCTCAAAATATTTTGTCTATAAGTACTTTCTGAAAATATCAATGGATTTGAGCTGTTTATATGGCTAAAGTACTCATTTTGTATATTGAATTATTATAGCAATTTATAAAATTGCCTTTAATATCAAGTGTAGTCTTTATGAGTACATATGGAGAATTTTGTGGTCTCTTGTATTTTTTTCCCTAAAGTTTAGCAAATCAGAGTGCTAACCAGTGAAGTTAACATGTGCCTAAAATTCCTTACTCATTCAGCCTCTTCAAATACTCTCAAAAGCTTTCTTCATCTAACTCTGTTTCATATTTTATTGCAATGCTTGCCAATCAGTTACAGTCTTTGGCCCCATGTCACTTTTGTCCCATTGGATGACTGTCATGGGAGCTGCCCAATGGTGCACTGCTAATGAGGCAGCTTAAAGAGCAGCTGGGGATGTGCAATTGCTGGATTAGGGTCAAGGCCAAGAGAGAAAATGGATGAGAGAGATAGAGTCTGAATGACTGCCAATAAGCAAGGGTTCTATTATCCTGCTAGAGCAGGACATTCATTACCATCTATTGTAACATAATTTGGGTTCAGTCAAGCTGTCTCTCTGTCTCGTTGAATTTACAATTCATAAACCACAAATGGTCCAAAGGGTGCATTGTCCCTTGTGGCCATGTAACCCTGGGTTACATGGGGGGACCATGGCAGAAATGAATGAGCTACGAAGTCCCAGTGTGAGCACCATCAGGAGTGACACCTTGTTCCTTGGAGCTGTGACATAAGTTGTAGGCACAATGCCAAAATAGTTTTGCATCTCTCTGGAGCCAGTTTGCTCATTAAGCAAAAATAAAATAAAAAGTCCTTATTTATCCTTTGCAAAAATCAAACCCTAATGTTAACAGCCAGTATCTCCATGCTAACTAATGTCCTTTAGTTACTGGTAAGATTATTGCACAGGAGCAGAAAAGAAGTTCATTTTTCCATGAGGATAAGGCTCTTGGTTTTTTAGACCAACTTCTTCCAAGTCTCAGAGGATAATGTGTTCAATTTTTCAGTAGATTTGTGTTCCTATACTTGAAAAGTGGCATGTACTACAAAATTGTCTCATATATCTTTCTTTTTTCTTTAATCACAAAGCATCCTTTTTGATTGGATAAATGTGCCTCTCCTTCTTCCTCTTCTCTCCTTGCATTCCTACTGATCTTTTTCAATTATACTACTTATTACCATTCAGATTCAGTGCTAAAGCCCACCTGCCATTTAAACTAATGGGACAATAGTGTTATTGTCTAGGTGTTAGTTAGGAAGGCAAATGAGCCTGGTGAAAAGAGAGCAAGTGCAGTAATTCAGAGAAAATTAACAAAGGCACAATGAAAATAGTTAATCACTGTAGTAAAGGAAGGGGAAAAAAGTATGCATCACCTTTGTTCTAGCCTGATCGGTAATGGGACACTAGTTACCTCAGGTGTGTGATGAAAGTACCATTGTAGTCCTTACACATATGTTTAATATGGCTTTAATAAAGTTCATTTCAAAATTGTTCTTGCATTTTCTGGGATGCACATGATTCAATCCAGGTTGACTTTCTTTCCTCCGGTGCTAAAATTTCATCTTACAGATCTATGACTGTCTCACATGTTATTGCCTGATGTAAATTTGCTATAATTCATCTTTAATTATTTCCATGTAGGTCTTACTAAAATTTTGCTGTTTTGAATTTCAGTGCTCACCAGCATAGGTATTTCAAACTGCCTACACAAACCACACTAAATGACCCATTAGCCCAGATAGCCACTGAATCTTCCAAAAACTCACTTTATAAATGTGTTTATAAATTTCAAAATACACATTGCCTTATTTAGTTCTTAGAAACAGAGAGAATTGTCTTTTAACAATTTAAAGTCATTTAATATTATGATGTAACATATTATCACAATAGCAACTCTGATACCTAACAGAAGAAAGCCTCATTGTGATCAAAACCTGAAAACTCTTAACAAAGCCATCTTTACTGAAGGCATAAAGTGTTAAACACTGATTATTTTCTTATGCGTGGAAGGGTATTAATGTTCCTGGTAGTTTAAGACAGTTGATTAATTTTAGCTATTTCTTATTACTGAAGATAATGTGGTTTATCAGTGGATCATTGGCCTAATAAAATATCTATTTTTGATGTTAATGCCCTGTATCAATGAATATGCTAGTAGATCTGTTAGTAGATCTTTGAGAATGTGGAAGGATGCTATATACTCAAATCTGTGAAATCTAATTTTATACTGAATGATACACATGGAGATGAGTAATATTTTTTATCCTATATTTTAGAAATAGTATTTGTGTCAGATTTAAGATTGTTTTATTGAGATGAAGTTTCCATTCTTAATTTTTTCATGAAACAAACTCCTACCCTGATTGTGGTTTAATTGTTCCCTTAAAAATTGTGCAGTCTGTGAATTAAAGATTGGAGACATAATATTCTCAGGAAATATGTGCCTATAGAATTTGACAGAAGTGGAGGGGCAGGAGAGAGGGAAGGAGAAGGAGAGAGGGAGATTGAAGAGAAAGATGTTTTCATATCTGTGAGTAAATTCTAAGTGATTCTGCCATTGGAATGTTCTTTTCTTTGTGGTGAAATAATTGGCTATGTGAATAGAAACTGGATATAATCTTATTCTGTGTAATGAAGATGTTGAGAAGATTCTGGTTCTTTGGGGTAAGTTGAAGGGGAAGGACAATGTGGTCAGTGATGCTGAGTTGCATTAACCTTTCCTGCAGGAAAAGTCCAAAGATAGGCTTGGAGAAGAGGGAGGCAGAGTTTTTAAATATGATTCCTCCACAGGATGTTTAGAATCTTCTATAAAATTACAAAACCCATGATACGCTTAGTAAATTTGTAGACTTTGAGTGAAGGGGCTGAACTCAGCAAAGGGCAAAAACAAAATCAGCTCTAGATGAGAAGACATGTGGGTTATGACCACAGCTCTCAGGTGCAGTGACATGCCTGATGAGATTGTGTACCCTTTAAAGGTCACCAAGGCTCTTAGTACTTAGGTGGCTGCTGCTCACAGATTTGTCACATGTCATTATATTTTGGAAATAATGATGGCTCATGTTTACTTAGTTTTTACTAAGACAGGTAGTATGTTAAGTGTTTTCACCCTTACCACATACCTCTTCAATAAAGAAAGAATTTTCCCATTTTTTCCCAAATGCTTAGAGTTTAAGTGATTTGCCTTTAATCACCCAGTTATTAAGCTGTGAAGCTGAAATTCAAATCCAGGCAGCCTGGCTCCACAGCCCACATTCTTAACCACTGAACTGCACTAGTAGGGAAGGAAATGTTAATGTGTTCCCCTAACCATTGCATTTCTGCCAGAGAATGACTTTAATGCCAAGAGAGAATTGGTCTTCTGGAATGAAGCCCTAAGGGATAAAGAACAAATAGAAATTTTGAAATAAAGAAAATGATGACCACAAACAGAAGCACATTTTAACATTATAATTTTTTCATCAAATACGTTTACCCACTTAGGAGAGTAACAGTACTACTCCATGGACTTTGCGTAAAGTATGTTTATTAATGTAGCATATATTTAGACTGATCTAATGTTAATTTTGGAACCCTTCACTTAATTATAGTGGGCTATAAAGGAATAAATACATAGACTAAATATTTTTCTAAAGAGCTTAGAATCTTCTAGAAATGAATGGTCAGATTGTTCCTGTCCTCTACATGGCTATTAATCAAACATACTATCATTTGAAACCTATTAGCAGGCAGATATAGATATAAATCAACTATTTTGCCTTAAAATTTTAACATCACGTTATGGTTCAGATGGTACTTAATGGATGGGGAAGATGTGTATGTGAACACAAACACCCTTAGTTCTATCCCCATTCTGCTCCCGACACCTATGCATAAAATAATCATTCTTTGTAGGTAAATGCAAAAATTATGTTTCTAACAATAGTTAATACATGGGTACAAATAGCTATTAACCCCAACAGCTAAAAAACATATGCCTTTTAATTCTGTCAGTGAAAAATAAAAATATTTTAATAAATACTTTCTTCCTTAGCTCATTAAAATATATCCCCAGAGGCTTCCAGAATCCACTTCCTATTTACAAAGCCTCCCACAAAACCTCACAAATGGTAACATTGGTGGCCCTGGTAATCAGCTGAAGTGGGAAACATAAATGAGAAGTGCTGTATATATTGTTCTGCTGCTTTTATCTGTCTGCTGTGGGTTGGGTTCATCGTTGGGAAAGCTCATCCTGGCTGGGCAAAGTCCACAATTGAGTTGCAGCAGAAACAAATGGCTCACAAAGGAATGCTGGGGAAAAAGGGGGATTGTGGAAACTCCTGCAGGTTGCATGTGTGCACCTGTCCACAAGCGCTGTCATGTCTTTGGTGGCCTATATGTTTCTATTTTGTAAATGGTAGGTCTGCACTGCAGTGCAGTGTTCTCCTGAAATAACAGCCACTCAGCAAGCTAATGCTGCACCCTCTGGTTGGCTGAATTGTCCTACCATCCACTTATGTATTCTCCGTCTTGGGCTACCATGGTTTGTCTTACCCTTCTTGTTCTTGGCAAGTCTCTCAAAAGTAAGAATGTGGAAGCATTATCATGATCATGAAAGAAAACACATTTTGACATATCAGCAGAATATAAAATCCAACTTTCCTGAAAGATCATATTAAAAAGCCCATTAAGCCTTTGAGCTTAAAAACTAATGTTTTGCTTGTTTTAAATCAATTAAGGGAACATGTTTCTTAGGGATTAATCTTTTCTTTGTAGAATATATTAAAAAATATAAGCTATTTATATACATTATAATGTGATATATTATATATATGTTATGTCAATTTTGATCTGCCAAAGTTGGAGAAAAAAGAATTTAAAATACTATTTGTTTGAATATAATAAAATATTTTATATTTACATATGTAGTATCTGATATAGTAGATCACTAACATTTATCTGCAATTCTCTGGACATAAAGAAAGAGATAAAAATAGATAGATACTCTTGAGGAAAAAAGATTTATTATCCTTATTTCATATGAGTTTAAAAACTTAGAAAACTTACTTAAGGTCCCCTAATGTTTTCAGATCTAGCTGTCTGAACCTAGAGCTTTCTCACCATGCTAAAATTGACATGGAATCGACAAAATTCTGGTCAACTGATGCATCAATAAAACAGCGAAGAAAAGGTAATTATATCAATTGTTTTACTTAAAAGATTGCTTACATAGAATTAGCCAATAAATTGAGATATAACAGTCAGTCTCATAGCTCCATATGCTAATAAAACAAATTATTGCTTCTTTCAAAATTCAGTTAAAGTGAGCATGAAATGCCAAGCAAAACAAAACAAAAACTGAGAATATATCAGCATTTATATTAATTCATAATTGTCATGCCTGTTTTGGATTTTAATCATTATCTGAGATATTTTATTACTGCAAAATAGATGAGTTTTTTAAAATCAATTTAATAAAAAGCATTTGCTTGAGCACCCATTATGTGGTCAGCAGATGCAAATACAGATTTATTAAAATGTGAAGATATGGCAACCACATCACGGAGGGCTTGGTGAAGGAGGGGGGGTTCATAAAATAAATGAAAACATTTAGAAATCATAAGTTGGGAAATGCAGTCAGGCTTGTAGGGTCAGAATTAGTACTTAGTAAGCTGAGTCTTATGGGGGTATGGCAGGAAGATGCTAGAGTGAAGGTGGCGGAGAGCGGGCAGCCACGCTGCTGCTGCAGTGACCTGGGTGGGACACTGTAAGAGCTTGGATTGAAACAGTGGCGCCCACACTGCTCTTCTTACTTGACTCTTTATTCTATCATCTACTTTTGCTTTATTGTTCTTTTTAAACATTTTAGGCCTTTTAGCACTTCCACTCTCACTTTGTTATTCAGTTCAGTTGTAATGGAAAGCAAACAGGACATATGATTGTAACTTATCCAGTCTAGCTCTAATCCCAGCTTTGGGGCTGACTTGTATGAATTTAGGAAGACACGCGGTGGGCTCTAAGAGTCAGGTTTCTCAGCTTTTGCATGGTGATGACCAGTTTCCTTACACACTGCGAAGGTTCTTCGGGCAATGAAGCTGAATCAAACTGTGTAATTAATTCCTACTTCTACACATCCTGTTCCTCCAACACTGCCAAGAAAACATCTTTACACTTTATTATTTGCCTACTGATAGTTATTATTTACATCATTCTAAGTTGCACAGTAATAGACAAAGTGCTTCTAGATGCAGTCCTTTACAAAACCCTCACCACCACATGATGGTGTCAGTATCAGTTGACTCAATTTTCTACATGAATCTTAGTTCCTGCACTTGTTAGAATTTGTTGCTCTCACTAGTTTCTGAGAATGTGGGTCCAGTATGTCATGTAAGTGACACACTTACTCCAGAATTTCAAGTCTCACGCAGACTTACAAAGTGGTTAATGAGAAAAAGAGATGATGAAGTTTTCAGGGGCAGACTGAACTAAAGAAAGAAGAGAGTACTAGAGCTCCCTTCTAAATTGCCTAAAAATAGGCAATTTAACACAAGCATGCTTAAATTATAGGATAAGGACATTTTTCTTTTATTTCTTCTTTTTTCTCTTCTTACATAACAAATCAGCTACTTTTCTCATGTATTATTCTTTCAAATGCAATTTACACCTTCACATTCTTTCAGGCCACTCCCATAATCACAACTCAAATTCAGTCTGAACACTATTACAATATTCATATTATTTAGTGGCTCCTAAATTTCAATGTATTTCTATTAAGTAGAATAGAGTCTGGTCCCCTAAATAGTGAAATTTAAGCATGTCCCCAGACTGATCCAGGATCTGATAGAGTTCTGCAGACAATGGTATAGGGTGAAGATCTAATTATGTGCATCTCGTCCTTCTTCCATGTTCAGTGATATCACTGGTAGCTTGATGTCTGCCATGGTAGGAACACATATACCAAGGAAATTGGGAAATACCACAAATCAGGTTTGCTTTCACCAGAAGGCCTGTTGTTAAGCATTCACCTGGAAATCCCTGGTTCTGTTCCAAATTCCACTATTACTACATTTGTTAGATACATTTGATATTTCCTAAATTTGTCCTAACTAAACATGGCCTCTTCGATCATCCTGTGATAAAATTCTTTCCCATCTTGACTAGGTGAAAAATCATGATTTTTGATAGAATAGCAATATTTTTCCTGGGTGGAGTTTTTTCCTGCTTAGAGATTTCTGTTTTAGATGGTCCTAAACCTCTAAGAAAAAAAAATAAAAATAATACCTATCTTTCCAGGCCAGGCTATAGTATCACCTCTTCCCAAGGCATGCCTTACTATTTTAAAACAAAAAAAAAATACCCTAATTTTTTAGAGCAGTTTCAGGTTCACAGCAACATCTGTGAAGCACAATAAAGTGAAGCACACCAAAACAAGGTATGCCTTTATGCTTCCTGATTCTACACATGTTTAACCCTCCACATTATCAATACCCCCCACCGGAACCGTACATTTGTTACAACTGATGAACCTACACTGACACATTATAGTCACCAAGGTCCATACCTTAGGGCTCACTCTTGGTGTTGTACTTCTATTGGTTTGGGCAAATTAAGGATAATGTGCATCCATCAGGGTATTATCATACAGAGTAATTTCAATGCCCTCAAAATCCTCCCTGCTCTGCCTATTCATCCTTCCACCCCCAAAACTTGGAAACCTCTGATCATTTTATCATTTCCATAGTTTTGCTTTTTCCAGAAAGTCATTTAGTTGAAATCACACAGTATGTAGCCTTTTTAAATTGACTTCTTTCACATAGAAATGTGCACTTAATGTTCCTCCATGTCTTTTCTTGTCTTGATGGCTCATTTCTTTTTAGCACTAAATAACACTCCATTGTCTGGATGTAGTACAGTTTACCTATCCATTTACCTCCTGAAAAGCACAGACCTTCTTTTTCACAGGTGAAAAATAATTCTGCTTTTCCCTGTTTTCTAATAAGATTTTATCTATATGTTCTTTATCAAACTTAAAATCTTACTTAGTGTGATTTACTTTTTATCTTTCCTATTATACTATATACTTAAGGGCAAAGTTTACATCTTTTCCATGTTTATTCCCATATTGCCTACTTTAATGTGTTCTAGTAAATGTGTGTTAATGGATAAATAACAGTGAACATTTTACTGGCCTCTTATTTCCACAGTTCTGCCATTTATTCCCAGTAAATCTCATAATTTTTATCAAATAACTGTTGAAAAGGCCTTTAAAAGAAAAATAGAAATCTGCCCCTCTTAACATCACTTCATAATCAAACATAAACATACTAAATGCCAAACGAGTCACAAGCTCTTGTCTTGAATGACACTTAAGAAGGAAATAAATTGAGTACAAAATGCTAAAACAGCTATTGCATTTCATGTATTTTTCTGCATCATTTCTAAGAAAATAAAGCAAGCTAATATGGTTTTTTTATAATACATTTACTTAAAGGTCAGTGGGAGAAAAATAGCAGTTGGAGAAACATGTTCTGTAGAAATATTTACTTAAATGTTATTTGTAGTAAAAGGAAGAAATATCTGCATGATACAATTGCTTTGTTAACAGCATACTGGGCCTCTCTCTTTCCAGGGTGGAAAACAAGCTGTGGATTCTCAATACTACTTTCGTTTTGTTTTCCAGCAGGATAAATGTAGAGAACTTCAGAATTTAATGCAAAATTCTATTAACTCCCCCAAACACTCAAACACACTTGCTCTGATTTGCAAAGCTACCTGACGCAGATCAAATTCAGTAGTTTTAAAGCTACAAAATGCATACCCCTTCTTCATTGTTTCCTATGCATAAAGATTTTTGTCACTTCCAACGTATTGATTTCTTTGTAATATATTCCATAAACATATTCAATCAGCAGCCAATTGAAAGACTAATTCATGGGGCATCAGAGTAAGTAATGCTGACTTCCCATTTGGAAGCAGCTGGCTGTTTTTATTAAAATGCTCTTGGTCAACACCGATGTTAAGAAGTATGCCAGGGTACAGTGGTCAAGGCTTTGATTTTTCCCTGTTTTGTCCAGTTCCCTGACCACACATTGCCCTTAACCTTCATAAACTGTGTTCATTACACAGCCCATGCTGACAAAAACAAAACAAAAAAACAACTAAGTTATATTCTAGCTGGAACTGCACAAAACCACCAATGTTAATGGGAAAAAGCAATCTGAGATGTATCCACACAACTAATGGTATTCTGTAAGCACCATTCTTACATAGAAAGAATAGCAGTGTCAACACTTACAATTTTCCATAATTAACCTTACAAGATAAACTCCCATGGGTTGTTTTTGGAACAAAGAAGGTTAGACTTTTAAATTTAGGTAAAGAATATTGATATCTGGTTGATGTAATTTCAGAAGCAAAAATAATTTCAAGAGGCCTGCTCTTTTACTGGAAAGAACAATCTCCATAGAACTATCCCAGATTACAAGAGTCAGCAGATGTTAGCTTCATGTCATGAAAGACCATCCTGGGAAAAGGTCACTCCCCATGACAATACAAAGCAGGGGGAATCTGCAAAACTGCAGATTGTGCAGAACAGAGAGAGAAGATATTCTGTTTCATAGTTTAATGTTAATAATTTCAGATTATTAACATTAGGTGATTTAGATTGAATATAAAATATAATTTATGTTTAAGAAAGTATATATAAACTATATCTATAATATATAAATATATGTAAATTATATTTATAATATACAAATACATATTATAAAATAGGAAGTGACAATATGAGTACTATAAATTGAGAAAGTATCAATACTTTTAATAAAATGTGTCAATAGAAACAGTTAAGATTTTTGAAGAATTTTTGCGTCAGGCATTATGTGCTATATAGTTCTTCTATTATCTTATTTGTCTTCAGAACTACTACACAGAAATATATATTATTTCTTCATTATAATACACCTGAGGAAACCAGGGATCAGAGAGACTTAGTATTTTTCTCCTAATCCCGCAAGTAGTAACTAGTGTCACCAGGGCTTAAACCCAGAGTTTTCTGTCACCAAATCTTTGTTTCTTGACCATTATACTAACTTAAGTATGGTAAAATATTAAAATATTAAAAATTAAAGTATCCCAAGATATTTATTAAAATTCTTATAAACATAACCACATATCTATGCAATATAGACATTCATTCCCTTTTTTTCATTTTATATTCTGACATTTAAATATTATTTAGATCAGCATTTTTCAAAATGTTCTCCTTTAGGTAACAATTATATATGTTCTTAATAAATATCCCATTAAAAACCTGTATCAAAGTTAAATGAGCCTGGGTTAGACAAGTGTAAGTAGAGCTATCTTATGGCAGAATTCACTTCTCAGATCAATGTGCATTTTTCTAGCTTTCCTAGCAGTAATTTTATTTTTTAATTATATTTTATCGATTATGGTATTACAGTTGTCCCAATTTCCTCCCCTATCCCCCTGCCCACTAGTACCCCCACTCCCTCAGGCAATCCCCACACCATTGATAATGTACACTGATCATGTGTATGAGTTCTTTGGCTACTCCATTTCCTACACTGTACTTTATAGTCCCATGGCTATTCTGTAACTACCCATTTTTACTTCTTAATCCCCTCACCTCTTTGCCCATTCCTCCGCACCCCCTGCCCATCTGGCATCCATTAAAATGCTTTTAGTATCCATATTCTGTCTCTGTTCTTCTTTGCCTAGTTTTTTAGATTCAATTGTTCGTAGATACATATTTATTGCCATTTTATTGTTCTTAGTTTTGATCCTTTTTCTTAAATAAGTCCCTTTAACATTTTTTATAATAAGAGTTGGTCATGAACTCCTTCAATTTTTTCTTGTCTGGTAGACTCTTTATCTGCTCTTTCAATTCTAAGTGATAGCTTTGCTGGGTAGGTCAATCTGGCTGTAGGTCCCTGCTTTTCATCATGTTGAATACTTCTTGCTAGTCCCTTCTAGCCTGTAAAGTTTCTTTTGAGAAATCAGCTGACAGTCTTATGGGGCCTCCCCTGTAGGTAACTAACTACTTCTCTCTTGCTGCTTTTAAGATTCTCTTTTGATCTTTAACCCTTGGCATTTTAGTTATCTTGTGTCTAAGCACAGTCCTCTTTGTCCGATCTTGTTTGGAATTCTGTGCTTCCTGGACTTGCATGTGCATTTTGATTTCCAAAAAGGATAATAACATTTGGCTGCCAATTTTTAGTGCCAGTTTATGTTTCAGGAATAAGCACTACTTCATTTAATTCTAGCAGACTTATGAGTCCAGTTCATTATCATTTAACAGATGAGGAAGCTGAAGCTTATAAATGTGAAATAGATTGTCCAAGGTCCCAAAACTAGATTGAAACTGCAGATCCTAGTTACTGTAATGACAATGATATGCTCTATTACTGCCTTTTCTATTGATTAAGTGTCTATTTCATTTTTCTTTCTTATCTAGAACAGACTTGAAATCGCCAATTACTGTAATACATAGTTAAGATACAATCTTGCAACTTTTGCCACACTGTGTATAATTGTTGTTTTGTCAAAATATGCTCCCTCTCCCTGTAGTTTGTGAGTTTCATATATACTGGACCTTAAAAAGAGTGCTAGGCACTCAATAGGGATTCAATAAATAGTTATTGGATTAATTTTATCTGTAGATTTGATTGATTTTACTCTTATTGACTGTAAAATCTATATAGACAATGGTGTTGCTAATTCTCTTAGTGTTGGAAGTAAAAGCAGGTAAGTAGAGGAAATCACAGTTCTGTCATATCAGGATCTTGAGAATACAATATTTTTAATAGAAAACAAAGTAATAGATAATGTGTAATTGGAACTGGACTGCAGAGTTAAAAGTGTACATTGTAACTCTTACCAATAACCATTGTTTAAAATGATGGTCAAAATAAACAAATCATTATCTTATTATCATTAAGAATGTGAGATAATGATGAGGTACTGTTAAAAACAGAATGAGTTTTGACAGAAGGTGGAATACTACCTTTTCTTTCTTTCTTTTTTTTAAAAAAAGATTTTATTTATTTACTTTTAGATGAGGGACGAGGGGAAGGGAGGGAGAAAGAAGAGAGAAACATCAATGTGCGGTTGTCTCTCACATGCCCCCGACTGGAGACCTGGCCCGCAACCCAGGCATGTGCCGTGATTGGGAATGGAACAAGAGGCCATTTGGTTCATAGGCCAGCACTCAATCCACTGAGGCAGATCAGCCAGGGCTGGGATTCTACCTTTTCAATATTCCCTCTTTAGGCAGTAAGTACATAGCATTGAACCTCACTTTCCTCATTACCAGAGGTTCTCTTTCTTAGAAGATATTGGAAAAAATTTAGATAAACCATCCGGAGTAGTATCCAGAACCTAACAATCACCAAATAAACAGTAACAATGATTTTTACTCCAGCTGACTTAAAATCAATTCAGATTATTGAGTTTTGAAGAACCCATTTACTTATAAGGGAATTGGACCTATGTTAAGTAGCTTGGTCATGACATGCTACACTGAGTTTACTCCTGAACCTGTCTGTTTCTAAGAAATTCATTTCTTATTTTTAAAATCTGCTGATAGTAGAAAAAGAATGTGGATGCATATTCAGACAGGGCTATGGTACCCTACCATTCATCAGGATAATTCTCCAATTTCTCTAACAATCTGAAAATTGATTTCGGAAGTTTCCTTCATCTAATATAAACTTAAACATTTTGAGACATATTAGATTGTCTTATTTGGGACAAAAGAGATCAGCAATTCTGCGTAAGCCTGATAAATGCAGGCATAAATCTACTGCTATTTCTAATAGAGCATAGGCCTTCCTGACATGTCATTGCTAAATGTTCTACTTTACAAGATTGAAATTGTTCAAAATCACTCACTATTCTAAACAGGATCAATACTAAAAGGGATTTACTCGTCAACTCAGTGCATAAATCTACTATGATTAAGGCTGGTTCTAGGGAATATGGTACCAACACTGGCAATTTTCCTTTTCTTGTTCAGAGGAAGTAGTGACATACAATCGTTTAAAGGGTGACATAGAAAGCAATTTATTTTTTTCACCATAACTATCAATGTTGTTCAGTCACCCATTTATTCACTGATTCATTTCTCAAATACATTTGGAGGGTTGACTGGGAACAGGTATTCTGAGAGATACAAAGTTAGGTTGCAGATATTATAGATCCTTCCCTTGAAGAGCTTACAGTCTATCTGAGAAAAATAAACACGAACAAAATAAATTAATGTCAGTGTTGAAACATGTAGGTATCATAAGTACACTGAGAAACTTTTAGAGAGGGAGAATATGCACTTGGTTTAGAATTCATAAAAGGCTTCATAGAAATTTTGTGAATCAAAGTTAGAACTTGAAGAATGGACAAATTTGGACATACAGAAATAGAGCAGGAACTGCATACTTTTAACTTCTTATAACACACTTTAAGCTTTTACAATAGAATAAGTGATGGGAGATGGGCATTAAGTCATTTAATTAGTCTTTTCAGTTCAATTTAAAAAATGTATTAAATGTCCAGGAAGAAGGCATTATGCTTAATTCTAGAGAGGTATCAGAGCGTACAATGAAAATCATAGGTTCTGGAGTAAGACTGTGTGCATATTCCAGGTCAGATACTTGCAATCAAATTACTCATCCTCTCTGTGCCTTCCTTTCCTCACCTGCAATGGAGATGATGATCCAATAATCAACCTACACCTGCAGTGTTATGAGGACTAAACAACTGAATAAATGTGAAGTTCTTAAAATCATTTCAGCCATGCAATAAACATAACACATGAATTAGCTAATGTAATAGCCACCATAGTACAGTAGTTTAAAACCATTTTTAGCTCCTTATAACCTAAAAATTTACTAAACATTCTTATCCAAGGTTATAATCATGTTTTTATTATTCTCCACATTCTTTCCAATATTTGATGCCTCTCTTTAGTCGTCCCAATGAGTGTGAAATGGTATCTTTTTGTGGTTTCAGACTATTCGTATAGGACTAAAAATATAAATAAAACTAGAGGGTGGGTATCAACAAACAATATAACTATAATGCAGAATGAGAAAACAAAGAAATTAGAATTAAAAGCCTTGTCAATCACTAGCCGTAAGTACATTGTCTTTTTGATAAATGATCAAGAATATACTCAATTCCTTGAAGACTTATAGAAAGCTCTGCATGTTATTTTTCTCATTTTAGAAACTTAGAGAGACTATAATCTATTTCAGTAAAACCAAGCTTTTCAATACACTTAAAAGTATGAACCTTTTAATAAATGTTAAATTTACATTGGAAGTAGCTTCAGAAACAGAGGCACTTTGATTACACTAGGAATTTTTTTTTAAAGTTTATGTAAACAATCTTTAAGTTACTACTTCTTAAGCACTTTATAGAGTATACAAAATTTTATTTACCCTTATTTGCAATAGTGTTCCATAGCTGCTATAATAAATAACCAACTTGGTAACTTAAAACGCAAGTTTATTCTCTTACAGCTCTCTAGTCCAGTGTCTGAAATCAGTGTCACTGAGTGAAAATCAAGGTGCCGGTGAGGCTGTATTTCCCCCAGAGATGCTAGAGAAGAATTTGTTTCTTGCTTCATCCAACACCTGGTGACAGCATTCCTTGCTTTATGGCCACATCACTCTAATCTCTGTCTCTGTGGCTACATATAACTATCTACATGACTGTAAATTCAGATATACTAGTTCGTACCTTCAGATACAAATGTTTTGTTTTAAACTTCATTAAGTGGTAATAATAAATCCTTTTATATTCCTGTAACCTGATTTGCTTAGTCTTAAAAAATCTCCTAATAGATCCAATTGTCTATGAAATTTATTATGAAACCTTTGAGACAAAACTATATTAATTATAATACGACTTCAGGAAACAATTATTGCACACCTATTCTGTCCCAAATATTTTAGTCAGTGATGATGATGTAAAGATCATTAATGAATTAGTATTCAATGGAGACACAGATGTGGAAACAGAAATGCAGATAATAATGTAACAGGGAATCTCTGGGTACAGCTGAAAGAGGCTCACAGAAGCTTAACTTGGTGTTAGCAGCTGGTAGCAGGCCCAACACACTACAGTAGACAAGCAATAAATATTTTGGGGGGTGACTGAACAGACAATTCATACAAAAAGATTTTTACTTTTTTAGGAGTATGATTTTACCTCATTGGTAAATTGAAGATTGAATTTCTATAACAAATACTGGTGAAATCAATAATAGTTTCTTGATTTAAATAAGAGATATATTTCTATGAATTAAATTGTTTAATATAATCAAGATACCTTAATATCCTTAAAAATTATTCAGGTCCCCAAAGAGTTTTTGTTTTTGTGGGTTATAGCTATTAATAGTTACCTTACTAGAAATTCAAATTGAGAGCTCTAAAAAAATATTTATGCATTCATTTTAAACAATAAACCCATTGCCTATTAATGTGAATAGTATATTTTTATTAAAAAGACATTTCCCAAAGCAAAGTAATTTAGAAGAGTAAGTCTCCTTACTATATAACTTAAGAGAAGATGGCTAAGTTCTCATAACTGCTTCTGCATTTTATCTGCTGTGATTTCTTTTTCTGTTAAAGTAGATGAGAAAATCCATGCCAATATTTAATTGGACAACAATTATAAAATAGTATTTAAGACAGTTTTGTTCATCCTTGACAGTACACTAAAATATGCAAGTGATACTTTCTTGAAGGGCAGTTGTCGGCCTAGAGGCTGGCTCAGCTTGCAAATTAAACAACTGTCCAAGTGTCCTTCCTCCAAACAACCCTTGCACTTTGCTATTCAGTATAAGTGCTTTGCTGCGTCCTTCCAATTTTGTTATGTTTGATATTAGAAAGAAGTGTATTTAAGTGTTAGGATTTCATGAAATGAGTTTTTAGTACTATATCAAGGACCTTCTTAAGTGATTTTTATCTCTGCTGTGAGCAGTAAAGAATGCCATTGATTATTAGGTTGGTTTGGTGCCATTGAAATGGTCTTGGAGTTCCCCTAGAACGTATTTACACCCAGTTTAATTTATTGAATTGTTGCCATGTATATTTCTTTAAAACTGTTCTTTTAGGATCATAAATCTTAATATCTTATAATGTGAAGACAGCAGTAACAACATGACATTTCTTGCTCATGTGATGTAGACTGTATCTTTTGTATCTTGAGGAATTGGCAGGAACAGGTTTTCCCAAAATTGATGATTGCTCTTTCCCGAGTCAGCATTAAAATTTAGCCTCTCAAATAGCCCTGCAGAACACACGCTGAGCATTCTTCTCAGGGGACACTGAAGTCAAAGTTGGTTTTACTTTAACCATGTCAGCAGTGATGTACAAAGTATGTGGCCACAATAAGCATGTCATTAGCAAAAAGTGGTTCAAAAGCCTTGCACACAAATTTCCCACACATAACAATTTGTAGATGATCGGTAAGAACTTTCAAGGTGACTGTCACTGAGGAGCTATTTGGAACCTGAGAAGTGCCATGAGAATCCAGCAAGAGTATTCAGCCTGAAGTGTTTAATTCCTTGGAACACATTAGAAAAAGCAGATACAAGAATTCCTTTGGAGGCAGGTGCTTTTTCACTCTCCATTTCTGTGACTAAAATGCCACATTCTCTAACTGTCGGCCATAATTGTTAGATAATCTACAGTCATATAAAAATGTGTTCGGTAGTCAGAAGGAAACCCAGGAACAACTTTTGAGACCAGTTTAAAGCACCACAATCTTCAATATTAAGAATCTTAAAATTAAGGACCAGATTTGTTTATATTCAAAAATACTATTGTGGATGATACCTGGAAATCATTGAGAGCTTGGGCTGGGCCAAAATGTACTGGGCACTTTGAGAGTTTTTCTTTTTAATAGAATTTTTGCTTTACTTAATCCATAATATAATCAATGACAGAAATAAAATTATGATCACTTTATTAAAACATAAAATAAACTCTGAGGCTTAGAGTTTAAAATTCATGTATAACTTTTAAGAACTAACAAAATATTTTAATGCCTAAAAAGAATGTGCATTCTATAATGGACCAATATGAATTAAATGATTAGGCTCTATTTTGAAGTGAGAAAGGTGAGAAAGTATGTATACATAGATAAATATATATGTAGGTATATACATATATAGACATATAGAAAGTATATATATGTAAGTATATAGACATATAAAGTATACATATATATGTAATAAAAGTGGTAATTCAACCATATGACATGGTGTTAAACAAGTTACGGTATCATCCACTAGAGAATTAATTAATAAAGCTATGGTTATGGATTGGGATTTAGTAATTAGAGAGAAAATATTCACTCTGTGCCAGGTACATTGTTCTTTGCTGAGAACATACTGCTAAGCAAAATAGGAAAGATCTTTGCCCTCATGGAATCTGCTATCAGAGAAGTCCTCAATGGGGCACATAAACTGTGATAAAAAGAATTTAAAAATAGGGTATCTGTGGGTTAGCAGAAGAGGCAAGTTTCCACATTCTTGAGTTTGATGGTTTCCTGGAACAATGTACTGTGTGTGTATAACTGCTATTGATCAGTAACTGCCCCAGTTTCAGTAAATTCCTTGGGATTGCAGGGCCAATTTTTCAATTTATATATCATGAGAACCAATTTATTCTTCACTCTGCAACTACCTGTCTTCAGGCTATTTTTCTGATAATGTTTACCACAAAAATAAAATTGAAGGTCAATCAACAAAATTGTCTTCTTCTCTCTCTCTCTCTCTCTCTCTCTCTTTTTTTTTTTTGACAGTCCTGGTGAAACACGAATAGGAAAAAGAATTAAAATATTGCTTGAAAGTGTTTGAGAATTTTAATATTTTTGTAGATTGTACTTACCCATGACATCATTGTTTCTCTTGCTACTATTAAGAAAGTATTGGATAAAGACAGTGAACATCCCCTATCCAAGGTAAAGGACAATATGCCCAGCTCTGTGATACTCAAAAGATCCAATAAAAAGTAGAATCTAATTTCTAGCTAGATAAACTACTTGAAGGAAAAGAGCACTCGGAACAATGTCAGGTAGCATAACCAGATGGATCTTGAATCACCAGACAACACTGCATATGATGCTCATTCAACAGTTCTGGTCATAGGGACGAATAGGTTTTCAGTGGGTACTCAGAGTGCCAAAAGAAACCAACAACCCATTATTATTAAGAAGATTAATATGTGCTCATGACATAAAATGTGGGAGAAATATCTAAACAGACACAAGTGTTACAGATCCTGATGGTATCATACTGGCATGGGTAGTACTTAGAACTATGTTGGTAATAAACATAGTCCATGTACTGCCCTGTATTTAAATTGCAATTCCTTCTATAATGGCTATACTTTTGAGCACATCAAGTGCTATTTAAGTGGCAAAGGGACTGTGAGTGGTAGCATGCGCTTTTCTAAAATGATGCCAGTTTATAGTTTTCAAATATTTAGGAGCACATAGCATTTATGAACCTACTGAAATAAGTTAAATATGTTAATTACTCCTGAAAACATTTGTATCTGAACCACCAACCACATCTGGTATGCATTCCTCCCAGCAGAGTTTCTTCAGTAACAGTTCAGAGGATTAGAATGTGATGTATTTGGGTGGGATGGGTGGAAGAGTCTGAAAGAGTCTGAAATCAGTAAGGTCTAAAGATTTCCCAACAAAACACTATAAAAACATCTGGGGTTGGGGGAGAAAACAATCACTAATCTCAGAAGTCTTTTAAATGAAAGAATATTACTCATTTTAGATTTCTGAGAGGACAATTTACATCTCAAAGTAGATGTTCCTTTACTATCAGCAATAAATTGGCATTTATATAGTTAATTCATTTTCAATATACGCAAACTGCTAGATGTACATTTACTTATACTGAAATTTAACATTATTCAGTCAAATTATAGTTAAAGTATACTCATCCACCAGAAGGAATTCTTGATTCTTCCCTCTCTCATACCCTGCAATCTATCGTCTTGTCTATTCTATGTCCAAATGATGTCTCTATCTTCCTCTTTTCCCCACTTCTAATTCCAGCACCCCCTTGCACCACAGCCTAAGCCATTCAACATGCCGAAATATCGGGGAAACTCCTCAGTCACAGCTACCTTTTTATTCTCGCCTGTCTCCTAGACAGTAATCATATCAGTAAGAGCAATGACAAAGAAAATTGTCTTATGCACACCTGCTTTAAATCTTTAATTTCCCACTTATATCTAGAATAAATATAAATTCATTCCATATCATATAAATAAATCCCTGAACTGTTTGTCTCTAGCCTGTTTTTTACAAAACTCTTTATTATTCCACAGTCTTCCAACTCACTATATTCCAGAACAAGGGACTTCTAAAATGTTTTAGAACAAACATTCTACCCCATAGAAAGGTACATGTCCTTGTTGTTCAAAACCTTCTTCATTTATTTATTTATTAGCATAGTATTTTTACTTGTCTTCTATAAATAAGTTTAATGGGTAATTTCTCAGAAATTTTGTTTCAGAATAAAGGTCATATTCTAATAAAAAATATTTTATCTAGGGACTTCCAGCAAAGATGGAGGTGTAGGTGGACATACTGTCCCTCCTCTCACAACCAAGATAAAGGACAACAAAAATATAGAACAACAACAAAAAAAAAAACAGATAGAGGATTGAATTGTACAGAAGCCCAACAACGATTCACCCAGACTGGTAAGAGGGGTGGAGTCAGCAGCCGGCAGAGAGGGGTCAGGGTGGAAGAAGCAGTAGCTGGCAGTCACGGGTGCACAGGTGGCGGTTAATAGGCACAGGGAGGCAACGAGCAGACCAAGCAAGGTGCACAAAGCAGCTGACTGCAGTCACATATTCCAGCGCAGATAAACCAGGTGAAAACAAGCAGCAAGACAGACTGAGCAGTGCAGGGCCCCAGCGCCAGGAATAAAGCCTAAAAAGCACTGACTGAGAACACTTATGAGAGTTGGGGTGCTGGGAGGGTATCCCAGCCTCATGGGAGAGTTCATTGGAGAGATTCACAGGGTCCTAGAACGTGCACGAGCCGGCCCCATGCAGAAATCAGCACTAGAGGGGCCCAATTTGCTTGGGGAAAGCAGTGGAGGGAACTGGAGTCCTCAAGACAGCTGAGCAAGCGCCATTGTTCCTTCTCAGACCCTGCCCCCACATCCAGCATCACAACCCAGCAACTGGGTTGCCCCGCCCTGGTGAATGCCTAAGGCTCCGCCCCTCACTACATAACAGCTGAAACCAGACCAAAAAAAAAAAAAACAATGATGGTTCAAATGGGAGAACAGATAGGGGCCCCAGGGCTAATTTATCTAAGTGACCAAGAGGTAGCCAACTTATCAGATGCACAGCTCAAAGCACTGGTAGCTAAGCTAACCTAACAGATGCACAGTTCAAAGCATTTGTGATTAGGAAGCTCACAGAATTGGTTGATTTTCGTTGCAAATTAGATGAACAAATGGAAGCTACAATAAGCAAAATGGGGAAAAATGCACAGGGAACCAATAGTGATGGGAGGAAAACTGGGACTCAAATCAATGGAGTGGACCAGAAGGAAGAGAGAAACAACCAAACAGAAAAGAAGGAAGAAACAAGAATTCAAAAAAATGAGGAGAGGCTTAGGAACCTCCAGGACATCTTTCAATGTCCCAACATCCAAATTATAAGGGTACCAGAAGGGGAAGTGGAAGAGCAACAAGTGGAAAACTTATTTGAACAAATAATAAAGGAGAACTTCCCCAACCTGGCAATGGAAATAGACTTCCAGGAAGTCCAGGAAGCTCAGAGAGTCTCAAAGAAGTTGGACCCAAGGAAGAACACACCAAGGCACATCATAATTACATTAGCCAAGATTCAAATGAAAGAGAGAATTCTAGAAGCAGCAAGGGATAAAGGCAGAGTCATCTACAAAGGAGTTCCCATCAGACTGTCAGCTGATTTCTCAAAAGAGACATTCCAGGCAAGAAGAGGCTGGAAAGAAGTATTCCAAGTCATGAAAGTCAAGGACCTACATCCAAGATTGCTCTATCCAGCAAAGCTGTCATTTAGAATGGAAGGGCAGATAAAGTGCTTCTCAGATAAGGTCAAGTTAAAGGAGTTCATCATCACCAAGCCCTTATTATATGAAGTGTTAAAGGGACTTATCTAAGAAAAAGAAGATAAAAATAGGAGAGTAAAAAGACAGCAAACTCACAGATATTAACAACCATACCTAAAACAAAAGCAAACTAATCAAACCATAGAACAGGAGCAGAAACACAGAAATGGAGATCACATGGAGGGTTAGCAACAGGGGAGTGGGAGGAGGAGAGAGGGGGGAAAGGTACAGAGAATAAGTAGCACAGATTGTGGGTAGAAAATAGACAGGGGGAGGGCAAGAATAGTGTGGGAAAAGTAGAAGCTAAAGAACTTATGAGACATGGACAAGAACTAAAGGGGGAATATGGGTGGGAGGGAGCGTGTAGGGGGATGATGGGGGAGAAATGGGACAACTGTAATAGCATAATCAATTAAATATAATTAAAAATATTTTATCTAAAATAGGGTCTTCTTAATATTTAAAAAAAATATTTTATTTGTGTTATTTTCCTTGAACATACCCTGAAAGCAAACAACATGTCCATGTTTTTTTTCCCTCTGTTGCAAAACTGCATAGTGATTAATGTACAGTATGCACTCAATAAGTATTTATTAAATTAATAAATGAATGAGTGAACCAACTAATACTCACAGCCTAAAGTACTGTGTTTTCCTTTCTAAACAAATAAGAAAAGTTTACGTTATTATTTTTAGACTAATAATCAAAAGAACAAAATACGAATGTTACAAAGATACTATTACCACTCACATCTTGTAGAGAAGAAAGGTAAGGTCCCCGAAAGGTCTCATAACTTCCCAAAGTCATAGGGTCAGCAAGTGCTGAAATCAGTCCTTAAATCCAGGTTTAATATCAACACCTCCAATCTTTTGGGTTTTTTACAAAAGTAAATGCCTTAATTTTGATTATTATGTTGGCACTTTTTTCACAAATTGTTATCATTTGCTTTAGAGAAGGCATCTTGATGATTTAAAAGTCTCTAATGTCCACCAATATGTGTGGATTTATTTTATTTTATAAAATAAGATTTTCACATTTATTGTTCATATGCATGTTTAATCATCTAAATGAAAGAACAGAGCCTATTTTCTAACAAAATATGTACATATCTTGTAGGGTATCTTGTCTTATGTTTTGTCATACAGATGTACAACCTCAAATTATGAGTTTTAAAATAATTATTCTATTGCGCATTACATTCTGAATATTCATGTCATACTAACAATTCCAAAATTATAAAACAATACAAAACGATTACAAAACTTTGTTTCTTAGCAATTTTACACATCATGAATATCAAAAATGTGCCCACAGGATTGATTTCAACAAATCTTATAAAAATACAAGCACCGTTTTTTTAAAAAAATACCTTCATAAACTAGTGTAATGTATATTTATATGCATAAATATCTTAATAAAATTCTTTTTCTAGAAGAGACTTCTAAAATGTTATCATTTCATAAATTGAGTCTACTGTCCACAGCTAATCTCACAATACAGTTACACGGAGGCGAACTGCACACCCTGGACAACAACACGAGGATACTTCCCTGTGTTGTCTATATTTACTTCACAGGTGAAAAATGACTTTGGGGAAATTTATTGGCAGCTTTTCCATGAAATACTCCTCTGGGTTGATTTATTATGGACAATAAGATAAATTAAGATGCTAATTAGCTGTGCCAACCTCAGGTGGTGATGTGACCATACAGAGGACAACACACTGTAGCCTTTTGAAATGTGTTTACAGTTTTTGAATGCAATAAAAATCAATTATCATTTCTCTTAAATTAATTACAGCTCCAAAATTAGTTATATCAGTTATTTAAATAAAAACATTAATGGAGCTGAATTAATTTATTTATCTTAAAGACAAAACCCATGACTTCTGCAAGGTTTATTTTTGTCCTAGACCAGTGAGCCATCAGCCTGCCAGCCAGTAGTGAGGAGGTTAAAAGGAAAGGGTATTTCTTGGAAATACCTGTCTAGCACTAATGCAAGAGTGACTTTGTTTTTGCCAATAAATAAAATCAATTCTCTACCTTGTCTGCCACTGGTATGGATGGAGTCGCTGCATCCATTTAGTCCATCAATTGCTTATCTCACAGGAGTGCTGGGTTAAATGCTTTTGTTCAGGAGAAAACAAGAAATAAAACCACAGCCAGTAAAGTCTGAAGTTTTAAAATACTGAAACTAGCCTTAAGTAAAGCAGATAAGGAGACTACTCATTTTGAGATATCTCATAGATTCAATTATTGACACAGGTCTTTCTGGATGTTTTGAAAGTCTAGCTACTCCTTCAGATAGGGTGAATCAAACATTATGGGGAGCCACCCCTCAAATCCATGTGATACATGTGTTACTTAATACTGGGATACTTCAATAAGTATTCAATCCCAGTATTGCTATAGCAACTCAATGCTTATTCAAGAGGGAAAAATTCACTCCTCCTTTCTTCTGTATTTCAGGAACATAATATTACACAAATTAATATCACTTGTTCCATCTAACTATCAATTTTTTTAATTTTTCTGTATTTATTGATGAGGAAGAGAGAGAGAAACATTGTCTTCTTATTCCACTTATTTACGCATTCACCGGTTGTTTCTTGTATGTGCCCTGACCAGAGATTGAATCCACAACCTTGGTGTATCGGGATGATTCTGTAACCAACCGAGTTAACCAGACAGGGCTTAACTGTCCTGATTTTAAATAAAAGAAGAGATCAGAGTTAATCTATTTCACTCAATTCTTTGCACATAGGTTATTGTTTTTGTCTTCGTCAGTAGGGTAAGAATTTAAATAACTCTAAAAAGACCTGACCCAAAAAACTCCCACCTGAATTTCCTGAATTGCTTCACTTCATTTACGTCTTATTAACCTTACATAAACAAAAATCCAGTCATAATGGATGAGCAGATAAGGGAATTCCCTGGAAAGCTTAGGCACTACAGCAATCCAGAAGGGAGCATCACCGCTACTCTGGGCAACTTTGTTTTATATAAGTCTGTGTGCCCCATGGTGCAGGGTTTTGTTTTTTGTTGTTTTTTTTTTCTTTTTCTCTCTATTGTTCTGTTTTATTTTTTCTTTTCTAAATGCAGCTACAAATTATTCATAATTTCCCCCAAAATATTGTTCTTAGCACCTAAATTTTTATCATATATACAGTTCCATTACCACACAAACCAACAAACAAAAAGAGTATCGCTTCTTGATTTAGACCATATATAATATTACAAATATGATAGCTACTCTAGGAAAGCATCACTATGCCCTGGATCCTATGAAATTACTTCCTCGCATCTCAGAAAACATGATATTGCTCCATATAATAAATATCCTCAAAAATGGTCTTCCTAGTGTCTATAGTAAAGACAAACTGGGACTGTTCTTTCAAGTGCAGGCTGATACATTACACCAATGTGCGATTCATTAAAAGCAATTGTATATGGGGAAGGGCAGAGGTGAGTAAAGGGTCCCAAGAACAAAAGATTATGACCCATTTCGGAAGCTTTCTGATGGTCAGAGTAAATCCAAAAATAAATACTTTGGGGAGTATTAAAGAACTGACTGCAAAACTCCTAGACAATTTGCTACAACTCATCGTTTAGTGGCTTTTGCATGTCAGTGTGATGTATAAATAGATTTGAGGCCTTAGTTTCAAGGGAAAAATACCTGAAAAGAAAATATATAATATTTTATATTATTTGTCAAATACAGGGCTATATGCTTCTATTGTCAGGTCAGGAAGGAGTATGGTTTGCTGTCCTTATTGAAAGATCAGAAACCTAATAAAGATGCATCATGTGAATGTTACCACATAAAGAATGGTCCAGGTTTAAAAAAATGAGGTTCTACTCTAAAGTAGCTAAATGTTAGCAAATTGACCAGATGTTTTACCAACTACAATACCCTATCTCAAGGTTATGGAAAATCTGCTGCTATATTTTACACCAGTTCACTCACAATTTTAGGTCTTACATTTAGACTGAGCATACATACATCTGGAAGGTATTATGATTCACACAAGCTATAAATAATTTATTGTTATTGCCTTGAAGTAATGCTATTTTTGTGACTACATTTACAATATTATTACTTTTTTTATTTTTCTTGATTTATCACATGATGATATCACATTATCCATCAGGATAATGCTGAATAATATGTAAAAGCTTTGCTTCTAGCTTGGTGATGCTTACGGTACTTAACTGTGCAATATATTTGATGATATTTTCTAATATATTTTATTTTATTTTATTTTAAATTTACTGTTGTTCAGTTATAGTCATCCTGCCTTTTTCCACCTTGCTCACTCCAACCCCACCCCCACTCCCACAGTCTAATACATTTTATTAGTTAAAGAAGGTGTCATTGTTGAGTGTTTAAAACTCAAGAGTATATTTCAAAATTTGTTTAGACTCAGTAATAAAACTCTGTATCACATGTCTTTTTCTAGGAAATAACTTTAACATTTTCAATTTATTCCATTGTACAACTAGTTTATGGTATTACTGTTATATAGGTCAATATTATAAACTTATAACTTCATTTACAATTTTGAATTATCACGAGATAATTTTACATATTTTATGCATTGTTACATAATTTTACATATTGTTATGATAAAAAATAAGTATCATAATGGAGTTTAAAAAATTAAACTCTTCTTTATAAACTGGTTTTTATTGTTTTATTCAAACTTCTACTTACATCTTGTGCTGCAACACTATGACCATCAAGCTAAATTTATCCTGAGCAAAGAGACAGTTTCTGATAAAAACACTGCTATTTATTACAGAGCCAACTAATGTCCATAAACACTAGCAAATACAATCTCTTCTTGACCAGTCACTAGAATTAGAGCTCCAGTATCAGTTTTGAAATTTTTATTACTTGCTCTTCCTAATGGCCTATTTATATAAAAAATATTGATGTAAAATTGAAGTAGAGCTATGTGGAGGACTCATCAGTCTGCAGAGGGTGGGTGCAGCCTCTGAGGAGGACGAGAAGATTGCAATCGCAGAGTGTAATGAGAAGGCAGTCGGTTATGTTCATACCAATTCTCATTACAGTCTTTGTCATTGCAATGGATTCACGGGTATCATTTTCCATCCTTGTTAGATTCTTTGTCAGAAAAATGAGACATCATTCATGCCATCTGCCTCTCTTCCTCACACCCCTCCCAGACACTTTACCGTATTTTTCACAGATTGCATTAGAGGAATACATTATGGAACTCATACAAAGTCTGTGGAAGAGTCTCAATATCAGAACACAGTCCTAAATCGTGAGTCCCACAGGCCACATAATAGAATTGTAAAACAAAATAGGGTAATTACAGATAAATACACTGCGCTGAAATAAAAGTGCATGCAAATGTATCCCTTGCTTCTACAGCATAAGTAAGCAAAATTTCTATAAGACACTGTAGTAGCTTGGAATGAGAATATTATGAATGTAATTAACAAATCATTCCAATTCCTACGCTTCCACATCCCCTCCTTTCCCAATTGCTCACACAGTCAAGTAGGCTGATAAAGAAGTGTGTGTGTGTGTGTGTGTGTGTGTGTGTGTGCTTTCATTGTGCATATTTGATCAAAGTGAAAACCTGCAGCAGAAAATTTGGAGAAGCCAAACAGTTATCTCTAAAATCTTGATAGAACAACAACAATGACAAAAAGTGCCACTGAAGCTCTTTGAAACTTTATTTCCCAAGAAATATTCAAATTGGCAAGGGTAGTTTCATGTTTGCTTATTATCCCGACATAATTATGAATAGCCCTTTTTCACTCTTATAAATTTCCCTGTTAAACAACTTTATTGCCACTATATTTATAGGCACCTATGAGCCCACCTCCCATAAATATCTACTTCCTCCTCAGTCAAAAACACCTTTTATATTTATATGCATAATTTTTTTCCTTTGGCTAACCACATTGTTCCTAAGTGCTTGCAATGAAGTAGGCTCAAGGGTATCAGCCTCATCTTTTCAGTGGGGGAGTGCAGATCTAGCCCTTCAATCTTCTCTTTGGACAACCCAGGTATTGTAACCTTAGTAAAACCATATTATGAGAAAAGGGGTAATTAAGTGAATTATTTTAACTGCAATAATTATTTATACTCATTTGCCTGAGTTTTATTGGACATCCTAAGTAGGTATGCATACCTACTGCATTTGGTAGACAGGTCATTATTTTTACATAGCCACTTTCCCACTGCAGTCTTCAAAGGGGGCAGATAACTAATGAACTACAATCTAGATACAGGCATCCCTCATTATATTAAGCTCCACTTTATTGCACTTCACAGATGTTGGATGTTTTGACAAAATGAAGGCAGACTCGCCAATGAGCAAAAAGATTATGACTCACTTTGTTGCAATAATTGCTTTATTGTGGTGGTTTTGAACAGAATCCACAGTATCTTCAAGGTACACCTGCACTGGCATGTCTGTTATGTTACAGGAATAAGTGTGGTACTCTGAGGTGAAAATATTCCTTAACCAAATAAAGTCAAGCTTACTTCTTAGAATTTTAGGATGAGTATTAAAATATTAAAGTATAGGCCCTGGCTGATGTGACTTAGTGGGTTGAGTGCCAGCCTGCGAAGGGTCACCAGTTTGATTCCCAGTCAGGGCACATGCCTGGGTTGTGGGCCAGGTCTCCAGCTGGGGGCAGGCAAGAGGCAACCATACATTGATGTTTTTCTCCCTCTCTTTCTTTTCCCATCTCTCAAAAATAAATAAATAAAATCTTAAAAAAAATAAAGTCTAAGTGAAGTAAACTAAAAACTGTAGTAAAGAAATCTGTTTAATACAATAAACACTCTGCTATATAACACCTGTTATTGGACACAGAGGCAGACCTTTGAAGTATACCTTGAAATATGCTGAACTAAACAATTAAACAGTACTGTTCTAATAATTACATGAAAAAGAACTCAAAACTACTACTAAAGAAAAAATTCAGAAATCAAACTATCCCTATGGTTACCCCGAGATATATACTCCTTGTTAAAATATAGGCAATAGGTACCCTCAGCCCTTAGGTCAGAGAGATAATTTTCAATCCAAGTAAGCCTACAGAATATAATTAATTTTTAGGTCAGATCCATTTCTGAGTCATCTTTAGAACTAGGTCAGCTTCAGAGCTGTTCCAAATAGATGAGTCTATCACAGAAAAGTCCTGAATAGAAATGATATTCTGTGAGAAAAATTAGTAAGATGGCAAGATAGGAGACTGCTCTGGATTCCCCCTTTGACCATAGACACACCGAATAAGCAGTTACACATGGACAAATCCCCTCTGAGACAAAACCAGAAATGAGTTGAGACTTCTGCACCAAGCAACTGAGAGAACTCACACTGAAACAACTAGAGAGCTGAGACTCGCTTGTATCATAAACCTCATTCCCAGCACAGCACCATATAATTAGGAGGGAACCCTCAACTTCCAGCTTCTCCCTTATTTTAAGGTGTAAAGGATTTGGACCAAATATCTAGCACTCCAACTTTTATTGCTGTTGCCGAGAGACTGGCTTCTAATACATCCATCTCTGGCAGCTGATGGGGCCCTGCATTTGCTAGTCCTTTGTACCTCAGAGAATAAAGAGGCAGTTTTAAATGAACACAAAAAAAACATCTTATGGCTCTTCTCCCTGGCTCAGCACAGAGCAAACAGGGGAAAAAAAAAAAAAAACACAACAACAACAAAAAAGAAAGAAACCACTCTCAGATTCTCTTTGGAGATATCATACTTCTTGATTCCAAACTTGATTACAAAGCTATAGTAATTAAAACAATGCAGTACTAGCATCAAAACAGACTTAGAGACAAATGGAAAATAATTTAAGGACCAGAAATAAATTTACACATTTATAGTCAACTGATCATTGACAAGGGTGCCAAGAACATACTATGGGGGAAAGATAATCTTTTTAATATGTGGTGATGAGAAAACTAGATAACCCCACCACAGAATGAAGATAGATCCTTATCTCACACCATAAAGTAGTTTCCATTTGGAGCCACCACTCAACTCTCTTGTGGCAACAAGAAGCACTGACTATCTCACTGCACTCACTAGCATGTGTCTGCTTACACCTCACTTTCTTTAGTTTTTTCCCAGTCCTCAATTGAACACAACTGAGAGAATTAGTGCCCGCTCATTCCTGCAGTATTAGGGAATCCTTTCTCTGTTGGGCAGCCTTGGCCCAAAGACTTAACCAAGAGCCTTACCAGCACTGAGTTTGGGCCCATGCCACAGTCTGACTTCACATTCAGTTCTTCTGTATACCCCACCATCGCTTGGATTTGTCAGGCTTGAAATGTAATCTGAAGGCTCTTCTAGCACAATTATCTTTTACCAGAACTTCCTCCAACCAATCTTTTGCATATCTAATCTTGTCCTTGGCTCTGCTCCTTGGAGTAACCAGACTGGCATGGATAATAACCATTGTCTTAAGTATTAAATTGGTTTAGACCATCCTCAAAGACAATAAAAATGTGACCTCTTCTATCACAAAAGAATGATTATATTAATAATATGGATACTGTTTATTTTACAGTTACTATGAGGCAGGTAAGACCTTAAGCACATTGTATGTATCATCTTATTCTATTCTCATAATACTTGTAAGATGTGAAAGCAAATGAAGGGGAGGCTTTCCTTCTGGCAGAAAATAGACCACATGCTTGAAAAGGGCAATTGAAGACAGTTTAAAAACAGAAAATTTACAAATCTGTGGGCAAATTAAAGAAAAAAACAAAAATAAGATGTAGTGACACCTTGGAGCTAATGACTATAGAAGCCTCACCACATCCACCCAGCTCTAGGCACTATTGGGAGAAGAGAAGGTATCCAAACACCTTAAGAGTTGAAACTGAAGGAATGAAGGGAAAGACCAACATGGGGGTCAGAATTTTGTTCTTAGGTAGAATACAGATTCTGCAGGGAGACAAATGGGGAATGGCTAGCCAGAACTCTCTGTGTGTCCTCCAGTCTCCTACCAGTTCTGCTGTTAGCCAACCCCAACCAGAAGCTAGAAGGCTAGGGAGCCCATTTGTTGCAGCCTGTGCATGTCAGCCACCTGAAACTCAGAGCAGATGAAGAATGTAAGAAAACACATCTGAATGAAGACAAACAAAAGACATTAAGGATAGGAAGTTCATCATTTAGCCACATTACCTGTATATCACATAAAAGTCAGTACTGGAAACTGAGTTAAAATTCATCCAAATTCATAGGCTCAGCTCAATTCTACCATGTATTATTCTGGGTTCCCCAGAGAACAGAGAAACAAAACTGAAAAGAGGAAGAAAGAGAGAAAGGAGGGGAGAGATAGAGGGCAAATGGGGGAAAGGGGAGAAATTGAGAGTGTTTGAGACTGACTGATTCACTATAAAATATTGGCTTATATAATTATGAAGGTTGGAAAGTCTACCTACTGTCTGCAAGCTTGAGACCCAGGAAAGTTGGTACAGTTCAAAGGCCCAAGAGCTGAAGAACTGATGGTGTAGATTCCAATGTGGGTCTGAAAGCCTGAGAAGCAGAAGTTTGGAGGAAAGAAGATCAATGTCCCAGCTCCAGTAGACAGGCGGAGTTAAATTAACTTTCCTCAGCCTTTTTCTTTTATCCAGGCTCTCAGTGTGGGTGATGTTCACCCACATTGGGGAGGGCCAACAGATTCATTCAGTCTACCTATTCAAATGCTAATATCTTCCAGGTTCACCCTCATAGACATGCCTAGAAATAATGTTTAACCAGTTAACCATGGGCATCCCATGGCCCAATGTCATATCAGCACATAAAGTTTATGATCACATATAATTATTCAATCATGCCTTCCTCAGAGGTGAAACCCCATATGACTATGGGGTGAAAATCATCTCAGAGCCCCTCTCCTAATGTGAACTGCTGAGGATCTGGTGTTACCAGGATTGACAAGCTAGAATTGACAAAGAACTGGAGAGACCAAGCTAAATCACTGAGAAATAAACAGTGCAGAAAAAGTCAACCTCTCCAGTATCATCAATCACTGAAACTCTTTTGTTAGCACAAGGTCATCTTTAACTGGCAATGGTACAGCTGAAATAGATCATTTAGGTAAGGAAAACAATGCTGCAGCTAATGTGATGCTCACCACTCATTTTCAGGACTCAAGGGAAGAAGTACTAGGAAGCCAGAGCTCAAATTTATTTTACACTAAATTTTTTCCTGAACATGGTTTTTTTTTTCTTACTCTCCTAGTTTAACTAGTTGAAATTCCTCTTTGAAACATTCCATTGGTAAAAATTTTAAGATAAGGACTACAAGTAGGAAATCTGCATTGAATCAGAAATATGGAACACATACATTTTTCCAAATAGAGATTTTCCCCTGGAGTAGAACAAATTGTAATGTATACGTAATTTACATATCTGTATATATACATGTGTGTATATGCATATATACATATACAAAATCTAGAAGAGGAGTGAAGTAAATCCACTGGAAACAGGAAAGCTGCATCCAGACTTAGAGACACTGATATGCAGTCATTGTAGTGAGGAGCCCTGGAGAGACTGAACTGCAACATGTTTGAAAAGAAAACAAAGTCAGATGACTAAAATATACTTTTAAGCTGCCAGCCCAACATGTCCTCTTTAGTTAGCTGCTAGGTACCCACACATAGTTCTAGGGAAATACCTACTAGTAGCTTGGATGTAATGAGTGTTTAGAGCTTAGGTGTGCTTAGTAAGTGGAGATAAGCATTACCTCCCTACACATATCTCTCTGCATTCAAGTATCTAGATGCTTAGTAATCACCTGGTGGGAAGAAGACTGAGTCTAGGATCCTGGTCTTTCAAATTCCAGAAATGCCAAATGCCAGGGTCTTGATATCTGGGAAGAAGAATCAATCTCTGAAAACGAAGATAGAGGTCTGGGGAACATTGAATGTATGTGTGTGTGAATGTAAGGAGCCAGAACACAGAAGGGAAATGGTGTTAGACAACTTTGCTTTAAGTACTGACCTTGACATGCAGTGAAGCAGTGTCACAGTGTCACCAGTGACATGGAGGAACCAGGGCATTGAGCACAACAGCATAAGGTGGCCCAGTAAGGACCCGAGTGGCCAACAGATTCAGCATGGCTCTCAGGATCCTCGCTGTTTCCCCAGAAGTCAGGATGAAGCTGTTCCAGAGATGCTGGAACCAGGACTGTGGGGAGACGTTCACTCTCAAGGACTGAGAGTGCCTGTACTGCATCTTGCCTGGAAGAGAGCAGCAAAGGAGCAATAAAAACAACTGAGTCATGAAAAAGCATTAAAACCCTGAAATTATTCACAACTAAAATTTTAGGAAATAAAGACACACAGAAAGTGGTAAATTGTAGAAGAAAATTTAAAGTACTACATACTGGAAAGGCATTTCTGTAAAATACTTTTTCCAAAGTCGTAATTTCTTTTTATTCTTTTCCTCTGTCACATATGTTTTATATCAGGATTAATATCATTTTGATGAAAAGTGTGAACCTTTAAGTTTCATCCACTCATCCACTTTTTAAATTTTACTTATCTACTGTTTCTCCCACATGCCCACCATCACTGCTACGGCAAGGAACCTTTGCTCTAAGTGAACAAAGGTTTGCAAAGTCAGATTTTTTCATAAATCCCAGCACATGCTTTGCAAATGTGGACATGCAGATATCTGCTAAGGTGTGAATTCCTTGTTTAGTAGTTCAAACATTAGATCTCACATTGGGAGTTCTGGAGTTTGGAATATTGACAATATCTCTGTTCAGTGTCTCAATTGTTCAACTTCTAAAATGAAAGAAATATTTTCCATTTCCATTTCTATCCTCATAGGTGTGTTTTAGGACTAATGAGATAATATTTATAATCTTAGGAAGTAGATAGCTTTCTTTCTCAAGACATTAGTGTGCAATTTAGTGTTCATGGAGAAGCAATTTACTGAATGGCACCCTAGTGGTATGAGAAATATTTCAAGGACTATTTCATTTTGAGGAAGAGAAAAATTGGTGGATTCTGCATAGCAGAAATTGACAATACTTATAGTTAAAAAGTTTTAAGTGATTAAGAAAAAGAAAAACTAATCAGTACAGCTTCTCTGGAATATATTTCTTGAATTTACATTTTTTTTTAGTTTTCATTTTCTCTTTTAAAGATGAATATTTTCTTATACTTAATTCATAATTTCTCTTTGTCCTCTTTACCTTTCCATATATTTACTTACATTATTAACATTATTTTGTAAAAATGTCACCTTTTAAGTCTTATATTTAACCCATTCTTATTGTTTTAATACCTTATTGCTTCATCTCATCCACTTACCATTTCTCTCACATGGTCACCATTAAAACAAAATGCAAATGTATTCTTAATTATTTTTTAATCGAGGGAGAGAAGTAAATATCTCAAACACAAACTCATATTATACATTGATAGTGTTGGAAAACCAGGAAGAATACATTTTCTCAGGGGCAGGTTGTTGTGGTTAATTTCCTGTGCTACAGATACCTGGGGCACTGAGGGTGCTTGTTTTAAAATTAGCTTTATTTTAAAATTATTTGTACATATACCTAATTTATTTTCAAATTGTATTTTAAAGAGCAAAAACTAGCAAGGAAAAAAATCCAGACATTTTAATAAATTGATTATAATAAAGAAAAGAACTGTACCAGTCTAAATGCATGGCAGCAAGTGAACATATGTTTACCTTTTTGAGTACAGTTTCTATAGTTTATAAAAATCTGGAATCATTTTTAATAATTAAAATGTACCAAAAAGATTATTAGAAGACATGCTATTACCTATTACATGAAATTTGGGAGCAAGAAAGAAAATAAGTTCTTTAGAAACCAGCAAATGGAATGTATGTAGTATATCTAAAAAATAATAATTAATATGCCAGATTATTCTATTAATATAGTGAAATAAGTTTCTCTTAAAATAGACATATAAATATAATTTGAAACTATTCTAAACAGAGCAGTTGAGAGACCACCAAGATATCTTGAACTATCACACAAAGCATTAGAGGTAGTTTACGTTTTTGAGCATGCAAACTTCATCTGTACTACTAGTATAACTACTACTATGACTATTTATTATTATTATTATTATTACTAAACACAGCCACCTGGAGCAGTGAAACTGGGATCAGAATCTACATTTACAAAGTCAATCTATACAAAGAAAAAGCAGAATTTGTTACCCCTTTTCTTTTGCACCTAGTTAAACTTATAAATAGGAAACCCCTAAGATGTTAATATCTTAACTTCTACCCTTACAATATTTTTTATGTTGCCAAAAGTTGTGTTTCAACTTTATTTTTGCAAATCATGTACAGTGTAGGTGTCCTGCTTGGGTAAAAAAGCAAAGGTACTTTTTTTTTTTTTTGTTAGAGAAAGGTAGTAGTCATTTTTGTCATTCACCCAACTTCTGGCTCCTCTGCATTCTAGAAATATATGGATTGATATTTCATGCAAGCTCCCACGTGGTGGAGCAAGGCTGTGTGAGTAAATCTGGGCGATGTGCATAATGCTGCTGAGACACCTTCCCCAGCTCTCTTTTCCCCTTGCCATGCTCAGAGCCAGTGCTCAGCACAGCAGTGAGCAGGCAAGCTGATCCTGAGGGTGAGGAGGGTGTTTGAGGGGAGCAGCACTCTCTGCTGACTCACAATGGGAAGGCAGCATGAGCAAGAAATAAAACTCTGGGTTATAAACCACTGAAATTTTGGACTTGCTTGTTACTGAAGCATAACCTAGACTTTGATGACTGCCTGGGCTGTTTGGATTAATATAGGAGACTGGTGTTCTGCAAATCACTTTGAAAGGTATAACTAACGTCTTATAATTTCAAAACCCTTAAATCTGTGGGTAATTTTCTTTTTAAGATCACCTTTTTAAATTAAATGACAGAGTAGTTTTGACTTTTATATTTTACATGGTAGGTTAAAGGCAAATTTAATAAATACTGAATTTCTAGAAAGTGACAATTAAGGAATGAAGCATTAAAATTAGACCTTAGAAGGTCCACTACTACTTAGAGCTTTTTGGTACCTGCTTGTTGGCGATTTTCCTAACAATATAACTTCACTGCTCAGTAGCTTAACTCTCAATGGGAAAAGTAAAACTTTAGGATACCAAGTCTAAAGAGGAGACTAAAGAGAAGATAAAGAAGAGACTAGAAATAGAAAAATATTGTATTTTTCATGATTTTTGTTTTATATTCTTCATGATTTTGTGCACACCTTTAGAGGACAATGACTATGTCTACTCAATTTTTTTTTCAAAAATTAAGAGAAAAACCTTCATTCATTTAGTAGGTTTTTCTACTGAATAACTGGTTACTGATGGTTTCATATAGTTATCTAAATTAACTAAAGGTGTGAGCAGTAATTATAGCCTCAGCCTTTTTTTTTTAATCTTTCTGATGTCTGGCAGTTCTAGCTCTGCTTTCACTCCCTGTGTAACTACAAACAATTCTGACTATGATACGTGCTCTGAAAGGAATAGTTTATGTTGCCCTCTAGTGATTCATATGAACACTGGAAAACTGGCACAGACTTTCTCAGTTATTCAGAACTGTAGAGACTTCTTGTGTTATCACATAGAACCTATACACTGCTTTTCATTATTTAAGTCCCATAATAGCTTCAGTTTTTTCTATTTTATCCCACTATTACACACATCCAAACTAAACTCTGTTCTTTATTTCTCTTAAAACAACAAAAACAAAAACCTGATAAAATATGTCCAAACTAAAACAAGAAGTATTTATCTTTTAGTTACCTCTAACTAAATTTTTTGGAGTGCTCTTAACTAGAGAAGTCATTAACCTAACTGCATAATTAAAAGTTAATCACTTTTCTTTTGTAGTATTTCCTGCATGTAAGAAATGACAAATAGACTTCAATACCTCTGAAAAGATCTGAAGTAATGTATATTGATGGTGCACATGTACTATCCCTGGAATAATTTCCTGAGATGCATGTTTAAAATACAGATTCTGCCCTGGCCGGTGTAGCTCAGTAGATTGAGCACGCGGGCTGCAAACCAAAGGGTCGACAGTTCGATTCCCAGTCAGGCCACATGCTTGGATTGCAGGCCAGGTCCCCAGTGGGGGCCACGTGAGAGGCAACCATACATTGATGTTCCTCTCCCACTCTTTCTCCTTCCCTTGTCCTCTTTCTAAATAAATAAATAAATAAAATTTTAAAAAATACAGATTCTTTGTCCTCAAATCTAACTCAAAATACCTGAGATTGGTGCCAAGGCAGCTGTATTTTTATTTGGCCTCCTAGTTACTCTTGACCACTTAAAAATACCGCCCTAATGAGTCCATCCTACTCCTTCCTGTGCAATTCAAGTCTCCTTTTGCTGGATTAACCTTTGCTATCTACTAGTTTCTCACAAATGACCTCAGAGCACAACTACTTACTTCTGACATTTTATTTCCTTTCATGATTTTTCTTAAACAACATTGCCTCTTACAATTTTATCTTAATTTGTCTTTATATAACCATTTAGGCCAAACACTAAGAAAATTCTCCTTTGAGTAATTTAATCTCTAAAATAATAGGAGAACTTCATAACTTATAACATATCACAATTTTTTTTTTACTTTTACAAGTGTTAATCTGGAAGCATGTTTCAATTTACTAATATTTAAAGTATCTAGTACATTATCATTTACAGTACATGTGTTTTCCCATTGGTTCTTCCATTAAACATCCACAACAGTACTTTTAGATATTACTACTACTCTTCTTATTTAGAACAGAATACTCAGGACAATAAAGTTTAGATGATTTGACTTAGTAACTGAACATGAGAGAACTAGAATTCAAATGTTCTTTCTACTATGCAAACTAAGATGATATTTGAAAAGAAAAATTTAAATTGTGGCTGTTTTTATTTGTTTGTTTTGGCATGGGGAAATGAGAAATGCACAACATTTCAGGGTAGAATATATTTTAAAAAACATTTTTGCTTCAGTAGTATTTGTTTCTATTGTTAAATTATTTTGGAAACATTATTCATAAAGTGGCTAACCTAAAAAAATCATTAGAGACCAACAAAAATTTGCTTGCCATTTAAATTAGGAATGAAACATCTTAAATAGCTAAGAGCTTGACTAAAACCAAAGCCAGAATTGAATACTGTATTTATAAGTTTTTGAACTAAAAAAAGATTGAATCATATTTCCCATTACATTTTGCCACATTTTTCTATGGTGCTTTAAAAATATCTTCTAGTTTAGCCCTGGCCATGTGGCTGAGTTGTTGGATGTGCCATCCTGTGCCAAAAGATTGTGGGTTCTATTTCCAGGTTGCAGGTCCAGGGGTTCAATACCTGGCTAAAGTGTATACAGGAGGCAATCAATTAATGTTTTACACATTGATGTCTCTCTCTCTCTCATAGCATTTCAAATCATATGTGTGTGTTCAAATAGTAAAATAAATTATTTTAAAGGTAAATCTAAAATTTACCTTTAAAATTCCATCATGTTCACAGAGACTTATAATTAATTCAAGAAACTTTGTGATTAAATAACCTTGGCAATTTCACCTCAAAATAGGGCAATTTGAAATGGACTAAGAAGAGGAGGTAGATATCAACTGCAGATAGAAAGGAGTCTTAGGATGAGCTCAAGAAATATCAGTAACATTAGAGGCAGGAATGTGTGGGCAAGTCTGGAAAACATGTTTCAGTTCCTCTTTTTTGGTGTTTCCTCTTTACCAGATACCTGGGGTACCTGGGATTTGCAGCCTCCTAGTTTGCCGACTTCTCTAGTCCCTTCTCAGTCTTCATTTGTTACTCTTCCTTTGCTCCACAGAGCTCTTTGCTCCTTAAGTGTTCAAGTTATGTTACAGAACAGGGCCAAGGGGGGAACAATATACTATTACCAAAGGACCCCCTACTACATAGGTTCACTTATCCACCTCCAGAGGAAAGACGTCTCTCCATGCCAGAGATTTGTGAAAAGGAAAGCAAATGTTTATTTAAAGCTATACAGACTTAAAGTAGTGACCTAATGTCTTCATTAAAATATCAAAGTCCTTTAGGATGCCCACAGACCACACACAGTGCTTCCTTCTCCCTCTTCCCTAAACTGAGGTACCATTCTCAGAAAAAGAAGTAGACCTCCATGATCCAGGCTCCCAGCACCATCAGCTGTGTCACCATTCAGGATCTCTAGCTAATCCAAAGCCATGTGGCACCTTCTCATGACCTACTGGCAAGAGTTATTTCACCCTTCTTCCAGGCAAAGTCTCTCCTGCTTCCTAGACCGGGTGGCCAAAGGGAGAACCCCAAAGCCACATGGTCCTCTTCTACCAAAGCTGTGGGGGTCCTCACACTGGCCAAAACTGCATGGTTCTTCTCTCCACCAAAGCTGTGGGGACCCTCACTCTGGCAAAGATGCATGGTTCTCCCTGCACTTCCACAGCCGTGTGGTCCTCCCTGCAATGGCTGCTGAGTCTAGGTTTAAATACCCGTGCCAATCTTCCTCTGTACCCCCATTTTGACTCCTCCTACAATCAGTTACACCTGCCAGCATTCCTGTATTATTCCAAGTTTACTGGAATAATATTCCAAGTTTATTATTCCATTGTGAGTCTGGGCAGGTGTGGCCCCATGTCACAGAGTCCATCTTCTCCAAGTTCTCACACAGGTGCTGTAATCAGGGGGAACTGCTCCCCCAGTTACATCTTGGGTAGAAGTCCCTTCCATCCCCCTGGCTCAAGGCACACAAGGCCACAGCTCCTTAACATATCTATGCAAACAGTTAAAAGTTATAGATATGTTAAATGACCACGCCAGAGGTTAGATGCAAAACTGTTGCTATGCAAAACAGCTCTGCCTGTTCCTGCTCTGTGTCCCTTCCCCCAACTCACACCTGTGGGGGGGGAGGGGTAAGGACATCCTATATATCTTTCTAATATTTCCTGAATACCTTGAGTTCTGGATCCCATTCCAAATCCCTGTTTGGGGCCCCCCTCTTGGCTGCACCCTATAACAGCTATACAATCTCATCATGATTTCAATACATGGCTTTACCTACTCCTTATGTGATCCTGTCTACCAAATCCAAATCTTTATCCCCCCACAACCTCCCCAGAGTGGATATTTTTGTGAGCGGCTCAGACACCCCTTTAAGAACTGAGGCACGCTTTCGCCCAGGTGCTTGGAGTGTTGTATCACTCAGTCGAGTTCCCTTGCAGGAACTGCATTCATCAAAAGAGAGCTTTTTATTTAAAAGGAAAAAAAAAAGATTCAACATATAAATGATATCATACCCTATTTGTTTTTCTCTGTCTGACTTATTTCACTTAGCATAATGCCCTCAAGGTGCATCTGTATTGTCACGAAAGGCATAATTTTCCACTTATAATAAAAAGTACTGAGACTGCAATGTACAATTTGATGACCACAGTTAACACCACTGTGTGGTATATTTGAAAGTTGCTAAGACAGTAAAGCCTAAAAGTTCACATCACAAGAAAAAAAAATTTCTCTATTTTTTTCTGTATCTATATTAATGAAACTTACAGTGGTAATGATTTCATAGTATATGTAAATCAAATCACTATGCTGTATACTTTAAACTTGTATACAGTGTTATATATCAACTATAGCTCAATACAACTAAAAAAAAAAAAAAAACAGCTGCCTTGCCTAAAGTCATGCCCCCTCCTCAAGGATGCCCACTTCCGGTAACTGTTACACTCAAGAATACAAAGTTCTGTCCCCCTTGTGCCAGTGCAGAGCCACCTAAAATCTATAGTTTTCCTGAGTTGGGTCTATTTTAGAAGTGAATCTCAGTTCAACTCCCCTAGCTGAATAATTCTACTTCCTTCAACCTCACCCAACCTCCAGTGGATTTTAATACTGAAGGCACTTCTCAATAACTCTTCTCTATGCAAACCTTCATATCAAAGACCATTTTGGAGGTAATCTGACCTTAAACAGTATCCACCTGTATTAGGTCCTCTCTACTTGGACAAAAAAGACTTTTTGAAGTTAAGACACTAAATAAAAATTAAGCTCAACTATCTTTTTTCCCAAATCATGGTTCTTTATGTTTTCTTTAGAAAATTTCTATATTATACACCTCAGTGGTGCCCCCCTTATTTATGTACCTCTTCTCAAATGAACTACTTCATCCACATCTTGAAAGGAGCAAGCCTATGTATTTCAGAGACTACCATTAATTCATCCCGGGGGGTGGTCATTTGATTCTACCAATCAGGGATTTGGAATAGGACATAGGACAGATACTGAGTTACTCCTTTGGCTCTAGATGGTAAAATTGGGGCTAAATTTATTTCATCATAAGCCCAAATCAAGCAGAGTCTGACATCCTAAAATGGAAAACAAATACTACATACAGACTTTGCAGAAGAAGCCATGTTGCAGAGAACAATAACATAAATTTATAGAAGGAAACATAAATGAGAACTCATTTAGCCAAAGATAGGTATAGACATGGATGGAATATATGCCTAATTACCTCCTAGTTTCCTTGTATTCAGACTATTACTTTTTCAAACTTGGTTTTGTAATATTACTCTGAAACCTAGTAATAAGTATTATATTTACCACCAAAAAAAAACATCTCCTGCTTTTATAAACACAACTTATCCTTTTGTTTCAATCAGTAATCTGCAAGACATTGAGGTCATCCTTATTCCCCAGACACAAATAATTCTTCCATTTTGTTGTCATTGTTCTGTCTCTTTTTCCAGCCCTATAGGAGGTAACAAAGTTGAGAACTTCCCTGTTCCTTGCCTGTCAATATAGAATCATTGTCCGTGGTTCAGACTCTAGTCTTGACCTTCTCCAATCAATCCTTCATATTTATTTATGAGTGCTGTCACTAGCATACTAATCTGATAGTGTCACTCCTTGTTACATTCTTCAACAATGCCATGTCCATAAAGGTTGATAAAACAAACTGCTGTGAGCCCTGGCTGGTATAGCTCAGTGGATTGAGCGCAGGCCTGCAACCAAAGAATAATGGTTCGATTCCCAGTCAGGGCACATGCCTGGTTGCAGGCTAGCTCCCAGCAGGGGACGCATGAGAGGCAACCACACATTGATATTTCTCTCCCTCTCTCCTACCCTTCCCCTCTAAAGATAAAATAAATAAAATCTTAAAAAAAA
>PVKU01003450.1:154433-178640 GCA_004027475.1 Anoura caudifer | reverse complement strand
GAAGTTCTCCTTTATTATTTGTTCAAATAAGTTTCCCCTTGTTGCTCTTCCTCTTCCTCTTCTGGTACCCCTATAATTCGGATGTTGGGATGTTTAAAGATGTCCTGGAGCTTCCTCATGAGCCTCTCCTCATTTTTTTGAATTCTTATTTCTTCATTCTTTTCTGATTGGATGTTTCTTTCTTTCTTCTGGTCCACTCCATTGATTTGAGTTCCAGTTTTCCTCCCATCACTGTTAGTTCCCTGTGCGCTTTTCTTCATTTCACTTATTGTAGCCTTCATTTGTTCATCTAATTGTGACCAAAATCAACCAATTCTGTGAGCATCCTGATCACCAGTGTTTTGAACTGTGCATCTGATAGGTTGGCTATCTCTTGGTTGCTTAGATGAATTGGCTCTGGGGCTTTGATCTGTTCTCCCATTTCAGCCATTTTTGGGTTTCTTTTTCTTTTTGGTCTGGTGGTGCCTGTTATGTAGTGAGGGGCGGAGCCTTAGGTGTTCCCCAGCGTGGGGCAGCCCAGTCATTGGGTTGTGACTGGGGCAGGGTCTGAGAGGGAACAATGGCACTTGCTCCACTCTCTCTCAGATTCCAGTCCCTTCTGCCACTTCCCCCAAGCAAATTGGGCCTTTCTGGTGCTGATTTTCATGTGGGTGGGCTTGTGTGCATTCTAGGACTCTGTGGGTCTCTCCAACGAACTCTTCTGTGAGGCTGGGAGTCTCTCCTGGTACCTCAACCTCTACAAGTGTTTTCAATCAGTGTTTTTAGGTTTTATTTCCTGGCGCTGGGGCCCTGGGTTGCGAGGCCTGTCTCGCTCCCTGTTTTCAGCCTGGATTATCTGTGCTCGAATGTGGGACTGCCTGGTCAGCCAGCTGTCTTGCACGACCTCACTGGGTCTGCCCGTTGCCACCTGGTGCCCGGGTTCTACTAGCTGCTGCCTGTATGCTTTGGATCTTCCAGCTGCTGCCTGCACACCCGGGTCATCCCACCTCCACTTTTTCCTGCTGCAACTCCACCCTTCTTACCAGTCTGGATGAATGGTTCTCAGACTTCCGTACAGTTCAATTTTCTATCAGTTCTGCTTGTTTTTGTGTCTCTAAATCTTTGTTGTCCTTAATTTTGGTTGCGCGAGGAGGTTCAGTGTGTCTACCTATGCCTCAATCTTGGCTGGAAGTCCAATTCTAGTTTTAATTTAGAGGGGAAATATGTCACACTTCTGATAGTTCCTTTCATGTGAAACATTTACATTCATATAATATTCCTGACCTTTCTGTATCTTCTTCACTTAGTGTTTGGAGAAGTGAAGCAATGTATATTATAGATAGTTTTGGGAAAGGAAACTGGGCATGGCTTCACTTTTTCTTCCATTTTAGAATAAGTCTTCCAGTTCTCCTTGGCCACATCATGAAATTAGTGGTAAAGTCTCTGGTCCTACAGGAAATGCCTGTCCAGCCTCAACTTATATTAGGTCCTTCTGTACTATTTCAGAATATTTGACTCTGCTTCAGAGGCCAAAAAATACAAGTGGGATGGATGAAACACACAGGATGCATTTAAGTATAAACCATATAGGTTACTACCTATATGGTATGATAGACATGGATAAAGTAAATAGAGGATATGAGTGATGAAAACAGGTAGAAAGGAAAGAAGCACCAAGAAAATATACATAGTAATAGTTCATTAAATATACATGAAGTACTGAAGCACCTAATTATTGATGATATACATGAAGCAACACTCAATAGACATGTGGATTTAAATTGGCTACCTACTGATAACACTCATTCTTGCCCCACAAGTTCTCTGCCCAGGAAAAGCAGATAAAATCTATACTTCCTCATTAGCTTAATTGCCCCTGGGTCTCTTGAATGGAGCAAGAATTGTGTCATCTCAGCCATCTTCTGTCTGAGGAACCCTTTGAACTGTGTCCCTCACCAGCACAACATTAGCAGAGAAGGGTGATCCAACAGAGAGAGACAAGATTCAGGTTGTATTGTCTTTCCATCCTGCTTGCTGTCCCTCCTACCTGTATTAACCCAGCCCATCTCTTTCCCCTTGCTTCTCACCATGTGGTTTATTTGGTTTAATAAATTATGTGATATGAGCATCTTAATTTGGTCTGTGAACCTTTCTGTTCCATAGTATTTGGGACCATTTTCTTGGTGGTACACTTGAAGGCTACTACTGTATTAAGGTAATTTTCCTTAGGATGAAATTGATTCTCAATTGATCCAACATTCTGTTAGAGAAGAAGGTGTTATTTGCTACATCTTTATACCTCAACATTCATCAACAGAGGAATGATAAACTGTGATTTATATACATAATGTGACTTATGCAGTTATTAAAACCACTGAACTGTATTTATAAGTAACAGTAATGATAAATTTCAAAAATGCAGTACTGTATATAAAAAATTTGTTTACTAAAGGATACACACAATGAGATAAATTTATGTAAATGTTAAAAACATATCAGTGACTATCATTATCATTACTCAGGATCCAGTCTACTCTTCTTTCTTCCAATAAAAGCACAGTCCCTCATCCACGAGTCAGTGGAGTATATGAAAGATGGTCATCTTGCTAGACATTTTTCCAGCTTCCCTTGAAGCTAAGTGCATACAGGAGACAAATTCTGCCCAACATGATGTGAGCAGAATTGTGTGTGCCGCTTTAGTGTTGCATCCTTAAATGTGTAAATGTGCTGTACACCCTCCTACTACCTCTCCTTCCCTCCTTTGATGGCTGGGTTGTAGAAAGACCAGCTTCTACATGAGGTCACCAAACATGATGATGCAGCACCAAGAGAAGAAAACTAAGGGTGTCCTTGTGCATTAGATCATCTTCCTTGGACAGTTAGTCTATCACTGGACTCCTCACTTGAGCCACTGTATTTTATAACCATAGTATTTTGGAGTTTCTTTGTTATAGGGGCTTATGTATCCTAATGATTGTGACACAAAATAACACATTTATTTTAAAATACATATGCAATAAAATATAAATTAGTTGTGAGGTGATACACACCAAGTTCAGGATAATGGTTAACTTTGGGGAACAATCGAGAAGAAAGGATGGAATATTGCACAGGTAGATGCTCTGTAACTAGTAAAATGAATCTGCAGTCACAGGAATACAGACTCATTATTTCTGCTTTGCTCACTCACTGTCTATCAGTTCCTTCCTCAAGGTCTCAAAATGTTTGCTGAAATCCAGCCATCACATTCTTATTCCAAGCAAAAAACAATAGAAAGTGGGAAAGAAAAAAAGAGGTTCATGACAAATTAAGCTCACTTCATTAAGATTTTAGGTAAGTCCCCCACAAAAACTTTTCCCCTTCTCTGTATTCTTTCTCCACTTTATTTTATGCTATGCTGTAGCCAAAGCAATACGGTATTTTATGCATCAATAATGTCCCAGCTTTTGAGATTCAACTCAGGCCTTAAATTTACACACAAGTTCCCTCATGACTGGCTACAATTTTCTCTGGCTTTATCTCCTGTCCCCTCCTGCTTGCTAATGATCCAGACAAACCAAATGCTTTTAGTTCCTGAAAATTGTTCTGTTTTCTCTTGTCTCTCTGCCTTGGCAAATTCACTTCCATTTGGAACATTTTTTTCTTCATTTAACTAACTTACAGTTTTCTTTTAGAACACCTACTGTATGCTCCCTGGACTCTGTAAAATATTCTTGACTCTGGTTTTGAACCAGGTGTGTTATGAATAATCTTTGAAGATAGTCTATATATAATTATAATATATAACACTTATTATATGCATTAAAGTTGCTTATTTAAGTGTCTATCTTCTCTACCAGATACTCAAAACTGTAAGAGCAGAGATTTTTCTCGTATCTGTAGTGTTCAGCAAGCAAGAATTGCTTAGTAAACAGGGTAGCTACATAATTTGCATTCCAAACTACAGAACCCTAGTAGGCATTCCACTGGGACAACATGTGTAAGGTGGGCAAACTGGAACTTATGATCTTCCTATCAATAAATGTTTGGTTAATATATACATACCACTGAATTGGTATCAGAGTATATTATCAGAGTGTGTACACCATTGCATTGGAATATTTTAAATATGGCTTCTTAACTAGACTTTTAGCTACTTAATAGCTTCACAATCCATAGTTCATGGCACACTGTAAGTGCTTCTTAAGTGTTGAAAAAAATGAACAAGGACATGCTACCACTTACTACCTTAGACAGAGCATTCACCTTTCATATGCTGGAGAGAACTGATAGAGATTAATGATTCAAATAAGAAAAAGAGCACTTTCAATGGGATGTACAAGAAAACGCTTTCATAGGAAAGGAAGTATGACCACTGTTTTCCACCATTAACTTTTACCCACGTGATTGTCTTTCCTGAGGAAGTTCTTTTTTTTTTTTCCTTATCTGCTTAAACCTTTGTGATATTCCACAATGTTCAAAGTCCATCATAAATACTTTATCCCCCAGACCTTCTGTGCTGGCTGGTCATACCAAAGAATGTGCTGAGGTGTGTATACACACACACACACACACACACACACACACACACACGAAACACAGAACATTTTCCATTTGAGTAGGAGATCAGCAATGCCAGAGTTACTTTATTCCCAGACCTGTCTCGACTACAAATTCAGTGTAGCCAATTCACCTTCAAGAAAATACTTTTTAGTTTTCTTTCTTTTCTCATTCTGCATTGTGTTTATATTAATTGCCTCTAAGATCATTTTTTCTTGTGTGGGAGTCTTCTGTCCACAGGGCAATTTTGTACTAAAATTATGAAATACTTTGATTGAGTGATGAAAAGCAAATGCCTAAGTAGTTTGCAGCAATCCTTGTTTAAGCTCTGAATTTAAAACAATTACTTTCCAGACATACTCATTATCTACTTGTTGTTCCAAGTTCACAAAGCACAATTACATTTAGTTAAGAACTATGGACTTGTTTGGTACACATTTGTTCCTAGACACACACAGGCAGAGAATGGTGTCAACATTCATCTGTGGCCTGAGGAATGCAGGCCTCTGGTGACTGGGTTCTTGAGATGTTTAGGTATGTGAGTAGAAGGATAGAGAGCTTAGTCCTGGCACAGCGTTCCAAGTTTCCATCTATTTGTTCAACAATAACTGCATTGGAGAAGCTTCAACACACACACTTGGACCAAAATAAATACATAACACCTACTCCTTTACCAAAGATTCAAACCCAGTGAGAAACAGGACAAATCTGTATTAAAATTCTTTAGAAAGACTGAGGTATAATGTTCTCATTTTTTTTTAGCATACTGGTTATAGCTTGCCTTTTCAGAAAGAACAACATTTTTCTGAACTACACCAAAGGAAACCAAGCTAACTGTATATTGCATATACACAGACAAAGAAAATTCAACACAAGACCCGGATTTAGCATCTAACATACAGGGAAGCTTGAGTGGTTAGTTTACTTCGCCTTTCCATGGCCTTGTTTTTTTCTCAACAATAAACCTAAACTAAATGATTTGTAAATTTAATTTAAAATACTTGATTCTATGAATTCAAGGCGTGAGAAATTAGGTGAAAGTACATCTCTGACCACTAGTCGTCCTTCTTGCGCAGAAAATGGAGATGTTGGATTGAAGTGCTTTTAGTTTAGTTGGTCGGTCATTTATCAAAAATAATTGTGTCTTCAAAATGCTTAGCTTTTGTTTCTTCTGGGAGGTTTTTTTTGTATACAGATCTGAATCTGTGTTATAAAGAAGGTGGTGTTTGGGGATGATAATCCAGTGATGTGGTCGCGGTATATTCAGCTGTACCATCAGAAGAGAGTTCGTTATTCTCTATCTGAATGGCCACAGGATCTTGGATAGGGATTTGATACTTAGAAACCTCCGTTTTCTAAAGGGAGGAGTTTGAAAAATCTGCCTTTACTTGAGAATGCATGTGTCCCCCATTATGGGCATAAGCACAAGAGGGAACCGCAAGGAGAAAGGGCTAGAATTCTATTTCTATGTGTAGCTGCTTGTAGGAGCAGGGGATCAGCCTGCATTTATGCTGCTGCAAATCTCAACCCTCCAGAATGGTTTCTGGAACCAATGAATGACATTGTAGTAAGGGGCTGTATCCAGGTGTCTGTTTTCAGACAGTAAGGATTCCTCAATTCCCAGCAGCAAAAGTGATTTGTTCTTTCTGAAGTAGCTTCAAACCAAACACAATGCAAGGTTATACAAAAGCATAACTTGCATTTACCACATTTATGTCTGGATTAAAAGAGGGGTATTAAATGATAATGTGTTCTTTTTGAGAATTTATGGTTGAAACATTGAAAGTTTGCGGAGAGTAATTATCATCACTAATTTTTGAAGCATTCAAGTCCAAAAAGGGTCAAATTAACAGGTATTCCTCAGTATCACAATAGCTTATATGCTTGTATTAAGAAAGGGGGGTTATAGTAATAATTATATTACTATAGGAGTGATGATATAACTGTTAATATATGCTGTATGATATAAATTCTATTATGTTACTGTCATGTAGCATTGCTACAGAAATAATCTCTAGTGTTATACTAAGATTTCCCTGTGCCCAGCACCATGCTGTACTTTACCTGAATTGACTTATTTGATACTCATGAGGCTGTGAGGTACAAGTACTCTTCCCTTTTGCCCTGAGGAAACCAGCACCAGAGAGGAGTCCAAGAACACATATGTAGTCAGTAGTAGAGTCAGCGCTTGGATCTATACCCGCAGTCCAGCTATTGCGCTTTATTACTAAAGACCAAAGGTTTATCAATGTCCGCAAAGATAGAAGAATAATTTTAAAATGAATCAATATTACTTCTCTTCATTATTTTATTGGCCAAATGTTTGTCTGGCATTGATTATAAGTTTCAGTTTAAAAATTGTATTTGCTGATATTGTATTATATTTTATCCCCACCTGAGGACATACTTATTGATTTTGGAGAGAGAGGGAGGGAATGAGAGAGAGAGGGAGAGAATCATCAATATGAGAGAGAAACATTGATTGGTTGCCTCTCCTACATGCCCTGACTGGAATCAAACCTGCAACCTTTCTGTTTGCAGGATGACATGCCAACCAACTGAGGCTTACAGGCCAAGGCTGATATTGTATTCTCATTAGAAAATATCACTTGTGAAAATCAGGCTGATTTTCAAATGCATTCTATTTTCTTGAGTCTTCACTTAAGGGATGTTTTTCTCATGCAAGCTAACAATTACTCTTAGTAGGTCAAAGGCACATGGCTGTTAGGTTATTTTCCAACAGTGGCAGCAATGATGGGGAATCTGGTTTTATGGTCTAATCACTCGGAGACTTCAGTCAGGTGATGAAAGAAGACAGAGAATCTGGTTTGTTAGCCTTTTTAGTTTTATTGGTTGTCTGTTTATGAATTCAATTTATTTAAGAAAATATTTCAGTTTCTATGGAAAGGACAAAAACATTGAGATCCAGATGAGTATGTTTCTGTGCTCTGTTTTTACTTTTGAGTCATGGCTGAGGTTGCAGAATAAGTTCTGTGATTCTATGTGTCTTAATGGGAGAAAAGTCTAACTCTTTAACAGATTGTATTTTCCAAAAATGGCCACAACAATTTTTACCATCCAACATGTTTTATTATAATAGAACTTTGACACTCCTCCTGTGAGAGACAGATTCTATCTATCTGCTGTACTCGTAAATTTGAACAGATTTGGCACTGTGGTGTGACTCTAGGTGACTCCCAAAGCTTGGGCACAAAAAGTGAGAGTTTGTTATGCTTGGGACCCAATACCATGCTTCGAGGAAACCCAATCTATTCCTGTAGAAAGTCTCACATGAGAGGAACCATGGCCCCAGCCCTCAGCCCCTGCTGACTTCAGAGCCAACAAGTGCCCACTTGCCAGCAGTGTGAGAGCTGTTGGAAGTACATCCTCCATCCCCCAGCCAAGCCACCACAGCTGATACTGCGTGGGGCCTTCCCTGCTAAGTTCTGTCCAAATTGTAGATATTCCAATAACTGGTCGTCATTGTCTCTAGCTACTAAGTTAGGCAGTAAGTTGTTAGGCAGCAATGAGTATGGGAACCCTTCTCCTCATAAGAATGTAAAACACCTGTGTATCTCTAGAAAATAATAATAAATCAGAAAGTCTTCCAAAATAAAGGAGTTCTGTTCTGATGATTAATAGAGATTCATGAATATTTGCATAAATCTAATATTGCCTGAGTTCCCATATTTTCATATATTTCAATTAATAATCCAAGTTCATATAAATAAGGTGAATCTTAGGATGAAATAAGCTGGTTAATCATTTTGCTTTTTAAAAAAGCTATATGTCTTTTTCCTGATTTTATCAATGTGGAATATAATACAAGCATATATTTTATTTTGCACAACATTTTCAGTTTTTAAATCTAAGAAACTAGTTAATATGAATTCTTTAACATTCTCTACCATTTACCAATCAGATGATAAGTTAACATTAGTTCTTACTACTTCCAGATAACATTTAAAATTAAGAAAAAATGTAAAATCATGTGTTCAACTAAATTGAATTATACTTTTGACAAGTTCTTTTAATAAATTGTAATTATGTTATGTATTTTTTCAGTTTAAACAAAATTTCTGAAGTCTGTAATCAATTAAAAATTCTCAAAGTACTATTATATCAAGGTAATTACAGATAACCTTGGATACATAGATAATTTTTAAGTAAGAATGAATACTAAAACATTAGTCACCAAACACTTGTCTTGGTACATGCATTATTTTGCCTCTAATTTTTTTCTGTTATGGGGTGGTTGTATCTTTGGATTATATTAATAAATATACATTTTTGCCACTTTAAAAAGACATAAAGAAACTGGTATAGCTGTAGAGAATGGTATTATGCTATACCAGCAGAAATTTTTACTTCTTTCTATTCCTTAGCTTTGGTAGTTTGCTAAAATGCTTGTTAATGACGTATGGTTATGAATGAACTAGCTTCCAATTCCCTCTGTGAAAATTAGTCAGTCTGGCTAAAATGATAATATGGACAACTGTAATGGAAATCCTCACTCTTCCTCCCGTGTTTCTCCTTTACCCTCTCACACTACTACCCCCCCCCACTCTTCTGACGCCAGAGGGGTAGGGGTCCTGCCCATAGCAAGCAATTCTCTCCTGTGCTAGCTGGGCGTCCTACAGTTCAATTCAATTCTGACACTAACTGGGGTTAGGACAGATCCCACAGGATAAGGGCTCAGTCCCATGAGACTGCCTCCAGTTGCACATAGTAAGTCCTCGGGTTACTCACTACTGGCAACAAATTGGAGATCCCTATGATCACCACCCCCTCGGATTCCATTTTTACTGTATAGCTCACAGGACTTGGGGAAACACTTACTTATATTTGCCAGTTTATTTTACAAGGTGGGAAAAAAGTAAATTACAGTTGGTCATGTGAAAAATAATACAATAATGAGTAAATAATAATACAAGAATGAACTTTGTGTTTTGTGTGCTCACAACCATAAACCTACTTTTGCCGAACCCTGTATAATAAAGGAAATGCTGAAGGATTCAGCCAGAAGGGATGCATAGGGCAGAGTCTGGAAGTGTCCCCAGCACAGCAGCTTCTGTCCCCATGGAGTGGGGAGTGCCATCCTCCTGCTACATGGATGTCTTCACCAACTGGGAAATTTCTGGAACCCTGTACTTTGGAGGTTTTTATGGAGGCCACATCACTTAGGCATAATGGATCATTAACTCAGTTTCTAGCCCTTCTATGGAGAATGGAAGGTGGGCTGAAATTTCCAAGCTTCTAGTTTTGGCTTGGTCTTTCTGGTGACCAGCCCCAACCAGCAGCCCACCAGGAGTTAACCTCATTAGACTAAACAACTAACAGACAGGATATTCCAAGGGATTTAGGATCTCTGTGTCAGGAGCCAGGTCAAACACTAAATATTACAACAAAAGGTGTTTCTAGTGCTCCTATATGACTTAGGAAGTTACAAGGGTTTTAAAAGCTCTGTACCAGGAGCCAGGGGCAAATACCACCAGCATACACATTTTCTAAAATTTTACAGTGGTTGAGACGATCTTAGGAACAAGTATGACAGGAGAGTAGAACTGTGTACCAATGTAATGAATGTACTTTGACTTATCAAGGGCAAACGTAGAATTTTGACTCAAAGTAAAGTGTCGGATTGTTCAGAATTTGAAAAAGATAGTTACAGGCAAAATTTTTATGGGTCTAGAAAGCTGGAGAAGGCTTTTAAAAAGTAAACTTTACTTCCTTGGTTTATAATCTCTGAAAAATAATTAATCTGAAAAGAAGTAATAACTGTGTTAATCATGGGAAAATTAATTCAGTTTTGGGGGAGTTATCTAAAAGATAATTTATAAAGAAGGATCTTGTGCATCATTTACTGCTAAATATTATCTTCATGCAACATAAAATTTTTGTTTTAAGTCTTTGAAAATGGTAAGTGTGTCTTGGCATATTCTGTTCTTTCCTCATGTAATCATGTAATAGATTTTTTTTTTTTTACTTTTTACACAATCTCCTCAGATAGTAGATATTCTGTATCTCACTATTATTAAAAAAAAATAAGAAAATTCCACTTCCTTACTTTAAAAAGTTAAGGTTCTTTATGATTGTGTGTTTAAAATATATTGTTGTTATTCTGATTGATAAATATCCAGTTTTCCATGATTTATTTTTTTAAGATATGCATGGCCTTATCTTAATCCAGTGACCAAATCTGTTTTGATAAATCTTTTGTTTTTGACTTCCAAAATCAGGTCCTAAATTCATGGGGGTGGGAAGGTGGGAGTCCAGTATATCTTTTATATCTAAACTATTATTGAGATTTCCCAGGGAGTACAAGAACAGTTACAAAATTTGTTTTTACCTTATTGTAACAGGGTGCAGCCAAGAGGGGGGCCCCAAAAGGGAGTTGGAATGGGGTCCAGAACTCACCGTGTCCAGGAAATATTAGAGGGACATATAAGATGTCCTCACCCCCTCCCCCACAGGTATGAGTTGGGGGAAGGGACAAATGGAGCAGGGCCATTGAGTTGTTATGCAAAGCAATGGTTTTGCAGATAACCCCCAGAATGGTCATTTAACATATCTATAACCTTTAACTGGTTTCATAGATATGTTAAACAGCTGTGGCCATGCTCTGAGCATGGGGGGATGGAAAGGACTTCCCCAAGGACGTGACTGGGGGAGGAACCCTAAGTTAAAGCACCTGTGTGGGAGCTTGGAGAAGATTGGCTCCAGAAAATGGGACACACCTGCCCAGAATGCTGGCAGGTGTAACCGATTGTAGGAGGAGTTGGAAATAGGGCTGCAGAGGAGGATTGGCATGGGGATTTAAACCCAGGCGTGGCAGCCATTTGGGGGGAGATCAGTTTCACGGGAGAGATCCATGCGGTTTCACCAGAGAGCAGGACCCGCAGCTCCATGAGGGAAAATCACCATGTGGCTTTAGCAGGGAGAGCCACGTGGCTTTTCCAGAGTGGGGACTCCTTCCCCACAGCTTTGGTAGAAGAAGGACCACGTGGCTTTGGGGTGCTCCCTTTGGCTGTGTGACCTGGGAACAAGAGAGACTTCCTGGAAGAAGGGTGAAAGAACTCTTGCCAGTAGGCCATGAGAAGGTGCCACATGGCTTTGGATTAACCAGAGATCCTGCCTGGATGACAACACAGCTGACAGTGTCAAGAGCCTGGGTCCCAGACGTGTGCTTCTCTTCCTTGCAATTACGGTACCCTGACTTAGGGCAGAGGGAGATAGGAAGCATTGTGGGTGTCTGGGTATCCTAAAGGACTTTGATATATTAATGGAGATGTTAGGTTACTACTTTAACTCTGTATAGCATTAATAAACATTTCCTTTCCTTTTCACAAATCTCTGGCTTTGAGAGACATCTTTCCATAAGGCGGTGGACAATAATGGACCTTTTCTGTTGCTCGGTAACAGTTTTTGGGGGCTCGTCCGGGATCTTAATTGCCCGTGGAAGACTGACCCCTCAGGTTCGAGAAAGTGAGACTTTGGAAGTGTTTTGCCAGTCTCGAGAACCTTTCTGTTTGCAAGGTAACATTATGAGAAGAGCAATGCTAGAGATAATTAGGTTTGTTTAATATGCTCAATATTTCCCACAGAACTCAACACTAGGGTAAGAGCTGAAATTGCTTTACTGCGATGATTACTATGATTGTCTTACGAGGAAAGAATTGTCGATACAACAAAAAAGCCCACTTTTCCTAGGCCACTTTCAGGCAGGCCAGGAACATCAGCAAATTATGGGGACCTTGTGAAACAGGACTTCACCCACATGGATCAGTACTGCAGGTGAAACTCATGGACATGAATTTCTTGGGTTTGGTTTTATAGTGCCTGGATCAAAGAGGAAACAACACAGAGGCTTCAGAAAATACAATCCTAGGTTCCATATACATATTTGCACATGAAAGGTAATTCTCTGCCATTAAGAGTTTCTTAACATTGTGTTGCTCAATATATTCAAAGAAGTTAACATCTTGCATGTTGCATTTAGGTAAATAAAATGGCTAGAATATGTGTGTGTGCATTCATAAGTGGTCATAAATAATCTTTGGAGATAATTTATGATCATAAAGGTGTCTTTGAAAAACAATTACTCCAAACTTTGAAATAAGAGAGATGGCAGCATGTCTTTTCCTCTGTGGGAGCATTGTTTAACAGGTCTATCCAATGACCCACTTAGGAGAATGTACCTTTATCGGACTTAATATTCATTTTTAGTTAAAGGTCTATATGTTGTGAGTTCACATGTTTACTTAATAAACAGAGAAGCTATATAATTTGTCTTCGAAACCAGGATGCTATTGATCATTACCTTTGGCCAATAGAGTCCCATAGAGAAAGATGCAAATGATTTCTGGGCCACAGAATGAAAATCCCTGAGATTGTTTCTCAGGAGGACATTAATCAGTTTTGTATCAACTAGAAATTGTATTTAAATGCATTCAGACACCCAATTCTTCAAATCTCTTTGAACCAGTTTTTTTTTAAAGATTTTATTTATTTATTTTTAGAGAGAGGGAAGGGAAGGAGAAAGAGAGGGAGAGAAACATCAATGTGTGGGACCTGGCCAGCAACCCAGGCATGTGCCCTGATTGGGAAGGGAACCCTTGACCCTTTGGTTTGAAGCTTTTGCTCAATCCACTGAGCCACACCAGCCAGGGCTGAACCAGTTTTATCACCTGCTGGTTCCCTAATTGATTTGAATACATAAACATTGTTTTTTAAATGATTTTATTTATTTATTTACAGAGAGAAGGGAAGGGAGGAAGAAAGAGAGGGATAGAAACATCGATTTGTTGCTTCTCATATGTGCCTCTACTGGGGACTGAATCCAGAACCCAGGCGTGTGCTCTGACCGGGAATAGAACGGGTGAGCTTTTACTTTGTGTGACGATATCCAACCAACTGAGTCACCCTGCTCAGGGCTAACTTTTGAAACTATACTTTGGCAGATGTTTTGCCAAGTGTATTCTGGAGTAATAAGTCCCCAGAGATGTTTTATGGTGAAAATGATTCCATGTTCAAATAAGTTTGGAAGACTGTTACTTTTTTAGCAAAATAATCCCCTGTTGCTACCAGTCTGTAGACATCACACACACACACACACACACACACACACACACACACAATTTACTTTCATTTAGCCCTTATTTTGGATTCTAGACTCAATTCCAGTGGGAAAGCGGTTTCCCACACACCAATAAGGAGCAATTCTCTGGGTCATGAGCTGAGTGTCTTATAGTTTAACTCAATTATAACACTAGTGTAGGATTCCATAGGTTAAGGGCTTGGTCCCACAAAGCTGCCCATTACCCCTTCCCCTCCACCAGACACACACACACTCTTCAGATGCCAATCACAAGTCCAGGTAGTTACCTGTGCTTCTGACTCACTGGCTACAGATTGGAAGTTCCCACAGTCCCCTCCATTACTAGTGCAGCTCACAAAACTCAGAGAAACATTTTGCTTAGTAGATCACTGATTTATTTTAAAAGAATATGACTCAGGAACAGCCAGAAGAAAGAGATGTATAGGGCAAGGTGTGGAGAAAGGGCATGGAGCTTCCACATTCTCTCCAGGTACACCACTGTCTGCACATCTCTATTATTCACCAACCTGGGAGCTCACTGAACCCTATCCTCTTGTGTTTTTAACTCATTGGCCATTGGCAATTGATTCAACCTCCAGCCCCTCTCCTTTTCCTCTGAGGTTGGGGTGAGACTGAAAGTTCCAACCCACTAATCACCTGGTTGCTGCTCTTGGCAACCAACTCCCACTCTTAGGTGAAGTGCAGAAGTCACCTATTAACATAATAGACATTTTCACACCTTGTATTTCCTAACCTTACATGACCCTGGCAGTCCTCTCCTTTCTTTTTATTTTTTTCCTTTGGTTAATATGTATATTGCATTCTATGGGCTTTTTCTCCAAAATACATGCTGAACTCATTTACCTCTCTCCAGCTTTGCTGACACCACTCCAGTCTGAGTTATTATCATCCCTTGCCTGCATTTCACAATTGCTTAAAACATGGGTACTTTGCTCCCGTCCCTGCGCTCTCCAAACCGTTCTTACACAGTGGCCTCAGTGATCTTTCAAAAATAAAATCATATCATGTGTTTTCCCTTTTAAATCTGTTCACTGGCTTCCCACTGCTTCTTTACTGCCAGGCCCTCCATCAGGGGCTGCTGTCTGTCCTTCCCATTCAGCCCGGTGGCTCCTTCGCTTTCACTCACTGTCTTCTAGCCTTGTCAGCCTTCCTCCTCTCTAGAACTATCCCTGCTCCTTCAGCCTGAAAGTTCTGCTCCCTGGGGCGGTCTTCCTCCAGATCTTTACTCGATGGTTTCTCCTTATCCTTCAGTCTCTTTTTAAATGTTGCCTCCACTGAGAGACCTTTTAGACCTCCCAGTTTAAAATAGATCCTCCACGTATACAAACAGACAAAGTACAAGAAAGGCTGCATGACTTAATTCCAGGGTGCTGGAAAGGCGCTATGCTCTAAGTGTCTGCTCTTCCTTACAGTGGGACTGCCTGAGGGCCCACCACTCAGAATCTTGTACAGGACATCTTTGTCCCCCCTTTAAAATGCATGAATTTATAGAGGAATCAAGGCAAAGGGAGAAGAGGGAAAGCTGTTGGCCAGAGGTAGGAACTGGGTCTACAGACAGGCTTTATGTGGCCTACACAGGTGCTTAACCATTTGAATTATTGCCAACACTTAAAAATTAAGTGATTTTTCAAATAAACATCCTTTTGTGTTGAAATCAGGCTGACTTTCTTTTTCAGTGATAACCTGGTGAGAGGGCGGCGTGCTTTAGGAAAGTCTCTGGTTCTGCCTGATTCACAACACGCTTGGAGACTGATCACACCTGACTGTACTTTGCAACCCCTCATTTTAGGCCACATTCATCTCTCCCATAAGAATGGTCTGGCTGGAAGAATTTTGTGCCCAGCAACCTACACAAGACTTTGGATTTTTCTTGGAGGTAGGGAGATGGTGTTTTGCTTTGTTTTGTTTTTTAACAAAACATAGACACACAATCTGAGCCTTGCAAAGGAACTTAACAGATCTAGGCTCCTTTCCCATCAATGGAAGCATTATTTAATCTTCACAGACACCTTGTTAGGAAGTTGTTACTGCCTCCCTCTTGGATGAGAAAATGGGTCTTCAGAGATCGCACAGCTGGGAAAGGGCAGAGCTGAGCTCTGTCTCACAGAAATCTGTTTCAAGTCCAGAGCTCTTTTCACTGTACTCTGCTGGTTTCCCATAAGAAAGCAGACTTTGTGTGTAGCCAGCATGAGAGCTGAAAACAGCCAATATATATCTCAGCTCAGTTCTCTGGTGTCTGCATCCCTGCCCCAGGCTTTGCTTCCAGGCACACTTCTGCACCCTTTGTGTCACGGGTACCTTACAAAACTGTGTAATGTACCTTCCCTTAATTTAGATTATGGTCTCCTGGCTCATGTTTCTTTGTTACTACTGTTATTCTCTAATTCACTCTATGTCCTGTTTTCTTCCTCTTTTTATTTTTTAAATTATTCTTTTATAGATTTCTCAGTTTTCCCCTGTTGCTCTCCCCTTCCCTGCCGACCCCCTCCTGCTCCCATAGCCATTCTCCACTCTGTTGTCTATGTCCATGGGTCCTTTATACACATTCCTTGACTATATCCTTCCCCTTGTTTCCTCCCTTATCTCTCTTTCCCTCCCCTCTGGTCGCTCTCTGTTCCTTGTTTCCATGTCTCTGGTTCTATTTTGTTCATTTGTTTGTTTTGTTCATTAGGTTTCTCTAATAGGTGAGATCATATGGCATTTGTCTTTTGCAGCCTGACTTATTTCACTTAGAATGATGCTCTCCAGTTCCATCCATGCTGTTGAGAAAGGTAGGAGACCCCTCTTTCTGCTGCGTAGTATTCCATTGTGTAAATGTGCCATAGTTTTTTGATTCACTCATCTATTGATGGGCACTTAACCTGTTTCCAGCACTTGACTATGTCCTCTTTTTTTGAAGATAGTTTTCTATTTATTCAAAAGAGATTTTTCATTATTTTTTCAGCTTTATTGAGATATAATTGACATAAAACATTCTATCAGTTTAAGATACACAATTTATTGTTCTGATAACATAAATCATAAAATGATTGCCATAGTAGATTAGTAAACACCATCTCCTCACATAATTACCTTTTTACCTTTTTTTTTGTGGTGAGAATATTTAAGATCTACTCTCTAGTAACTTTCAAGTATATAATAGATCATTGTTAACTATAATAAATTCCCCAGAACATAGTCATCTTATAACTGGAAGATTATACAATTTGACCAATATCTTCCCATTCTCCAACCCCTACCCCACCCCCAGCCCCTGCAGCAACCATTATAGTCCCTGTTTCTATAGTTCAGCTTGTTTAGACTCCATATATAATTATATCATACACTATTTTCTTTCTATGCCTGAATTTTTTCACTAAGCATGATGCACCCAAAGTCTGTTTGTGTCATCGCAAATGGCAGAATTTCCTTCTTTCTCATGGCTGAATAACATTTCATTATTTTGTGTGTGTGTTTATAGTTGATCCTTCAAAAACACAGGTTTGAACTTCATGAGTTCACTTATACGTATTTTTTTCCCTGTGACTATAGTTAGCCCTTTGCATATTTGGATTCAACCAACTGAGTATGCAAAGGGCTAAATTAGGTTATACGCTGATTTTTGACTAGGTGGGAGTCTGTGCCCCTAAAATCCACATTGTTCAAGGGTAAACTCTCTTTCTGTGTGTGTGTGTATGTCACATCTTCATTCATTCTTCTGTAGACAGACACTTAGGTCATTTCCATATCATGTCTATTGTGAATAATGTTGCAATGAACATGAGAATGTAAATCTCTCTTTGAGATCATTTCCTTTGTATGTATACCCAGGAGTTAAACTGCTGGACAGCATGGCAGTTCCATTTTTCACTTATTGAGGAGTCTCTGTACTGTTTTCCATAATGGCTGTACCAATTCACATTTCCTCCAACTGTGCAAGGGTTCCTTTTTCTCCACATCCTTGTTAACACTTGTCATCTCTTGTCTTTTTTATGAAAACCATTTTAATGTGTGTGAGGTGATATCTTACTGTGGTTTTGGTATGCATTTCCCTGGTGATTAGAGATGCAGAGCATCTATTTATATACCTGTTAGTCATTTAACTATCTTCTTTGGAAGAATATCTATTCAGTTCCCATGCTTATTTTTTTAACCAAGTACTTATTTGTTTCTGAGTGGTATGAATTTCTTAAATATTTTGGATATTAGCCCCCTATAAGATATATGGCTTACAAATATTTTCTTCCATTCAGTAGATTGACTTTTTATTTTTAAAGATTTTATTTATTTTCAGAGATAAAGGAAGGGAGGAAGGAAGAGAGGGAGAGAAACATTGATGTGAGAGACAAACATAAAACGGTTTCCTCTTGTATATTTCCAACAGGGGACTGAACCTGAAACCCAGGCACGTGCCTTGAGTAGAATCAAACTGGAGACCTTTCTCTTTGCTGGGTGATGCCCAACCAATTGAGCCACATAGGTCAGAGCAATTGCCTTTTTATTTTGTTGATTGTTTCTTTTGCTATGCAGAAGCTGTTTAGTCTGATGTAATCTCACTTATTTATTTTTGCTTCTGTTGCTTGTGCTTTTTGTGTCATATCCAAAAATTCTTGCTAAAACTAATGTTAGAGAGCTTCTTCCTTATGTTTTCTTCCAGGAGTTGTATGGTATCAAGATCACATGTTTAAGTTTTTAATTCATTGCAAGTTAATTCTTCTGAGTGATGTAAAATAGAAGTCCAGTTTCATTCATCTGCATGTGATTATCCAGTACTCTTGCCTCCCATTTTAAATATTAGTTGATCTATATGTGAAGATTTATTTCTTTGCTCTTGATTCTCTTCCTTTGATCTTTGTGTCTATTGTTATGTCAGTACCATACTTTTTTTTGACTACTACAACTTTATAGTACAGTTTGAAATTAAAAGTGTTGCCCCTCCAGCTTTGTTCTTTCTTAAGATTGCTTTAGCTATTAGCGGTATTTGCGACGCTGTATGAATTTTAGAACTGTTTATTCTATTTCCTGTATCATGTTAATTAACAAATTATTGTAGCTATAGTTATTTTAAATGCTCTTATCCTTTAATCTTTATACTAGAGTTAAGTGGTTAACAAACCACCGTATTATAGCATTAGAGTATTGTGAATTTGACTATAAACTTACCTTTGCCATTGTGTTGTATATTTCCACATATTTTTATGTTACTAATTATCATCCTTTCGTTTCAGCTTGAAGAACTTTCAGGACTTTCACAGTGATGAATTCTCTTCAGCTTTTGTTTTTCTGGGAAAGCTTGTACATTCCTTCATTTCTGAAGACTGATCTTGCCTGATAGAGTATTCTTGGGTGACAGTTATTTTTTTTCAGAACTTTGGGGGGAGCTAAAAATATTAATACTTTTCCCCTGACCTTCTAATTTTTCTAAGTTAGGCTAATAATCAAATTCACAGAGACAGATCAACAGGGGAAAATCAAGTTTAATATATACGCATGGGGAATTCACATAACACAAAAATTCCAAAGACAGTGAGGCAGCATCAGGTATTTAAAACAGCTTTAAACAGAGAAGAAAGAGGCTTGGGTAGGGTATTAGATTTGAGAAGTGAGAACAGGCAGTTGAAGGACAGTGGAACCGTACACGGCAGGCAAATTCTCCCTAGTCAGCTTAGAAACAATGGAACAAAAAGGGTATCTAACAATCAGGCCCCTTCCAAAGCCCTCTATTTATCATCCTTAATGCAAATTAGGCTAAGGTGAACATCCTAAGATCTCCTTCCTGAAGCAGGTTTCTGTCTGAATCTCTTGGGCAGGAAAGGGAGGATTGTCAAAGGTTACTTTTTTTCTGAGCCTTTTGTTTCTTTATAAACAGCTTAAGATCAATATCCCAAAGAGTCAGCTTCTGGGTGGCACAACTTTGATTCCCTTCATGTGACTGCATCATCCCCCTCTCTCCTGGCCTGTAAGGTTTTTGCTAAGAAATCCACTGATAACCTTGTGGGTTTTCACTTGTAAGTTGCAAGATTCTTCTCCCTTCATGCTTTTAAAATTCTCTCATTTTCTTTGATTTTTTGGTAGTTTTATTATAACGTACCTTGAACAAAACATCTTTAAGTTGAGGTTGTTTAGTAACATGATATTCAAATCTCATCATAAACTTGGATGTTCATATCTCTTCCCCAATTTGAGAACTTCTCAGCCATTATTTTATTTCTCTAAATAATTTTTTTTGCTCCCTTCTCCTTCTCTTCTCCTGATACTCTCTCTAGTAATCTGCAAACATTTCTGTGGTTTCCCACAGATCCCATAAACTTTCATTACTTATTCTTATTAGCTTTTTCTTTATTTTCCTTACTGGATAATTGCAAGGTTCCTGTCTTCTAACTCACATTTTTTTTTCCTGCTTGATGCATACTGATGTTGATTTCTCTGCTGCCGTTCTTTTCTTTCTTTCTTTCTTTCTTTCTTTCTTTCTTTCTTTCTTTCTTTCTTTCTTTCTTTCTTTCTTTCCTTTCCTTCCTTCCTTCCTTCCTTCCTTCCTTCCTTCCTTCCTTCCTTCCTTCCTTTCTTTCTTTTTCTTTCTTTCTTTTGCTTGTTTGTTTCATTCATTGCATTCTTCAGCTCCAGAACTTAATCTGGTTCTTTTTAATGATTTTAATCTCTCTGTTAAGCTTATTTTGTTCATGGATTGTTTTCCTGATTTTGTTAGATTGTCTTCTGTGTTTTCTTGTATCTCATTGAGCTTCCCTAAGATAGCTATTTTGAATTTTTTATGGTAAATCTCAGGTTGCCTTACCTTTGGGATCAGTTACTGGGAAAATTATTGTGATTCATTGGTGCTGCCATGTTTCCTTGATTTTTCATGTTCCTTGAAGTTTTGTGTTAACATATGGAGTTGCAGGCACTTCCTCCAGTCTTTAGTGCCTTCCAGAGAGAAATACTTTCCGTCATCTCTGCTAGGGATTCCGAGGTTTTCTCAGACCATTTGTGGATACACAGCCACCATGGTTCTTGCTCCAGTATTCTTAAGCGTGTACACCTGCAATTGTTCCCTCAGTACATCAGGCTGAATGTTGACAACCTCCTTTTTGTTTTCCCAGAGGTAGTTCTAAAGCTCAAGTCTGTGGTTTCTCCCTGGCCCACAAATCCAAGCTGGCTTTCTGTATGTGCTCATTAGCCATCTGCCAAGCTTGCTCTTGCTGTCACCATTGGGAATGCACACAGGAAGATGGACATAGGATGAGAGGATATGTGAGTGAGATGCTCAGAGTGCTGGGGTGCCTATGGACCAGTTGGCGGGGTAGATAGATGACATATCCCCCGCAGCACATGAGAGGGCTTCTTAAGGAGTTCATAACAGTTGTAGGATCTGTGTCCCTTTAATGTCCTCCAGGAGTCTTACCTACCTCTCTCTCAGCCTCTGCTCGCTCCCTGGCCATATAGTTCATGATTCAGTACTCTAGATGGGGCCAGAGAGAAATGACCCTTTTGGCAGCATTCTCCATAACTGAGGAAACTGGGTGCTTACTCACATGCTCATGCTTTCCCCTGCAGGAGAAATCATGAGCTGAAAAGTTTTCTTGTGGCCCTAAGTTTTTCCACCTTGGGGGAAGGCTAGTGCAAATAAAGTCAAACTGTCTCTCTTGTGCTCTCCAATGCATCCAAACTTGTAGTAGTTTGCTCCAGTGCATTCTGGAACTTCTTTGCTGGAAACCTGGGCTTCTATAATGGCTCTTGTCTGTGAGTGACTATCTAAGACAGTATCTTCAGGGCCTCTTGGACTATGGCCTGGAGAAGAAGATACAGTGTCTATTCTCCACTGCTGGGTCCACAGCCAGGACCAAGTACTATATACCTATTACCTGACACACAGGTGGGGGATCTTCTCATCCCTTAACATCTATGTGGTGATGGATCCCACAGTACCTTCAAAGGCCCTTTTGTCTATGTATAAATGCCAAATTGTTGTTGTTGAGGGAGATGGACATAAACAAGTGACATCTTATTAAATCTTGGTGCTAACATCACTTCAAATACACCAATTCTTTGCCTTGTTGATGCATAGGTTTTAGTGATGATTTTCTTGAGCTCCATGGATCACACCCTACCCTATTCCCCAGAGCCCTGCCACTCAAAAAGGATTGGAGGGCCAGCAGCACACCATCACCTTGGGAATTTGTTAGAAATGCACAATTCAGGTCTCTTTCCAGACTCACTGAATCAGAATCTACACCTTAACAAGGCCTTGGATGTTTAAGGCTACTTTATTTCTCTTTAGACTTTACTGGGTTGCTACATTTATTTGGATGATACTGACCACAAAGTGTTCATGTACGTGCAAATGTGTGCATACACAGAAGAAAAGATCTAGTTGAAGATTGTGTTTTCATCAGAATGGTATGTTTTTGAAATGAATATTAAAAGGTAAAGAAGATTTTAAGAAAGCTCAGTTTAGGAGCAGAGAAGGAAGAAAAAAATCCTTTTAATAATAGCAATGAAATTACTAAGCATTCTTAGTAACAACCCATCTGTTAATGCTTCATGTATATTTCTCTCATTTAATCCTTACAGAAACTCTATAAATAAGGTCTGTTATTATCATCTTTTCACAAATGAGAAAACAAAAGTGAAAGGTGTTAATTAACTTGCCCAAGGCCACAAAGTAAGTCAATAGTAAAGCAGGCCTTTGATCCCAGGTAGAGTGAATAGTGTACCCACTCTCTGAACCACATCAGAGCATGTAAAAACAGTGTGAAAGAAGATTCTACGTGGGAGAAAAAAGAAACTCAACTCAGTGTATCTTGAAGAGTCCAGATTAGCTGAAACATCTTATACAAGAAAAAAAAATAAAGGAAGAAAAGGACAACTACAAAATTTCTACATGAAGAAGGTTCTAAGGTAGAAATCTGGTTAAGGAGTTGCTAAGGGTTTTATCTAGAAGTAAAACTACTTACATAATGAGTGCTATTTTTTTTATTTTAATATATTAAATTTGAATGACATAGTAGCAGTGGTGGGCACAAGCAAGGACCAATGAATTGGCAGGAGCTCTGAAAAGCTAGCTCTTGCTTTTGCCAAATCTAGATAATTTATCTGGGGCAAGACATACATTGCATCAAATGCTGAACTGACTAAAATTAATATGACTATCTGGGATTTGTGCGCATAACAAATTGAGAGAAAAAGGGTTATGAAGAATAATGAAGGGCAAGAGGGAGAATTGGGAAGTTACTATAGCAGAATAAGAGGTAATGAGACCTCAGCTAGAGCAGGAACCACCAGTTAATGAAGAAAGACAGTAGAAAGTGTATCTTAGGACTGAGAAGGGCATGAGGAAGTGAGGAAAGTCAAAGCTGACTCATCATTTTGAAACCCATTTACTAGGGGAGATCCAAGGTGGCAAAGGAGTCAATGGAAAGTACACTGACCTCCTCCCAGAACCAATCTGGAATTACAACTAAATTGTAGAGAAGTCATCCAAAATGACCAACTGAACACTAGTTGGAGAGAAGCCTTATAACTCAGGACAGACAGAAGAAACCACTTCACCACAACAAGCCTGATAGTCAGTGTGGAGGAGGTGCAAGATGGCTGGCTGGGCTCCCACAGGTGGCACCTGAAGTGCCTGAGGGATAGTTCAGAAGCCAGGGGGTACACCCTGAGAAGTGTGGGGTCTAACCCCCAAGCTGGGATCCCCAGCCTACACACCACAGCTGGAAAGGAATCCAGATAACATTCAGCTGTGAAAAGCAGAAGGGTTTCTGTCTGCTAGGCTGAGGTGGCTGGAGATGCAAAGAGCCTCCTAAAGGGCCAATATACAAAATTTTGTTTGCAGTCACTTACCCAGGACTCTAAAGAAGGAGGGCAGAGTGGACTAGAGACACTTGAGGAGAGTCTGGGGCTGGTGGCTCTGGTAAGAGAACTGAAGGAACAGCTGCCAGAATCCCTGTGCTGAGTTATTCCCCATACTGTGGAATCCATCTTTCTCAGGCAAAGCACTCCTCTCTAAGTGGCATCAGCTTGAGAGGAAGTAATAGTCCCACCCACAGGAATTACTCTGCCACACTCTGTGTGCTTAAGACAGACTGCTCATTACAGATTGACTTGATGAACAACTGATTAGTTTAATGGCTGATTAGTTTAACATCTAAGGCAAAAAATACAAAGAAGCAGGTAAAATGGGAAGACAAAGAAACAGACCCCAAATGAAAGAACAAGAGAATTTTCCAGAAGAACTAGATACAATGGAGGCAAGCAATTTATCAGAGGGCTTAGAGTAATGATTATAAGGATACTCAACAGCACAATAAAAGACATAGAAACCATAAAAAAGGACCAGTCAAAAATAAAGAATACAATATCTGAGATAAATAATACACTAAACAGTAGATTAGCTGAAGCAGAGGACAGAATCAGTGTTTTGGAATACAAGGTAGAAAAAAAAAAACACCCAGGCAGGGCAGCAAAAAGAAAAAAGAATTAAAAGAATTAAGGAGAACTTGACAAACATTTTTTTAAATTTTTATTTTAATTGTTATTTATGTAAGGTTTTCTGTCTTTTACTCCCATCCCAGTCCATCCCCCAGGCCTCCCCA